>CM045762.1:141885474-142067974 GCA_025200525.1 Camellia lanceoleosa
AGCCCAATGGGTAGTAATTTAAAAAAATAAAAATAAATAAACAGACAGGTGCATCATTTAAAAAAAAAAAACGGACAACAATAAATTATACCCCAAAAAAAACACAAAAATTACAAAAACAAATGGTTCTTACCTCCATGAGCCAAAAAATTTAGGGAAAAAAAAAAGAAAATAAAATAAAAGGAAACAAACAAATAAGAACAGAAAGTACTAGTACATCTGTAACACAATTAAAAATCATAACATGCATCAATCATTTAATCGCTCATCCAAACAAGTTAAGCGTCATTGTCAGGTGGTGGTAGAGGTGGAGGGAAGTAGTGATGGTAGACCTGACTGACTCGATGGTCAATTTGATCAATGTGACTGTTTGTCACTTCATCATGTCTTTC
This sequence comes from Camellia lanceoleosa, assembly GCA_025200525.1. Taxonomy (NCBI): domain Eukaryota; kingdom Viridiplantae; phylum Streptophyta; class Magnoliopsida; order Ericales; family Theaceae; genus Camellia; species Camellia lanceoleosa. The sequence continues at coordinate 141,885,867 of CM045762.1, forward strand.
AATGTCTAGACGAAACTCACCAAATTGTTGAATTATAGTGAGTTCTGAGCGGTGCAAAATGCATCGAAATGATTACCTAATGCATTGAACTGATTAGCCATTTGTTGTTTCCATTGAACGCACTGAATGTGTCGTTCTTGTTCTAGCGCCAAATAATTAGTCCAATATTGGAGTTGTTCATTTTGTGGCATGGCATTGTCATTGGGGTCTTCGGAAACATCATCTATTGGTGCATTTGCAACATTAATAGATCCTAATAAGTTTTCAGCCCCACCAGCTCGGGTCAGTGTATATTCTGAAATTGGTGAAGTGATTTCACCCTTGCTTCACCAACAAGTCTGACATGACAAGCTTTGAAAATTTTGGCTAGTAAAGCTCCAAAAGGTAGTGACCGGCTACTAAGAATACCAAAATTTGCAACCACTATTTCCTTCAATAGTATGTAGCATAAATCCAATTTTTGTCCAAATTTAAAATAATATAACAAATAAGCATTATAAATTGGAACAACATCAAAATGTCCTTTTTTTGGAGTGACATTTTTGACTATCTATCGATGGAGAATACGAAGGTGGGGTTTCAAATCTCTTACTTGTAAATTACTGCTGGTAAATCGGTTCTCACAAATTTTAGTATAAACTTCCCTTATATCACCAACAATGTTAACCAGGTCAGACGCACTCTAAAAATGAATTTGCAAATCCCTTGGCTGAACTTCAATAATTTGTGCCAAAGTATGGATGTTCAGTGTGATTGTTTTACCTTTGACATAAGATATTAGACTATTCTCTCCAACTGCTCCCTCAGTAGGTCTCAAGTAAAAGTAAAATAAATACACAGGACGTGAATATACCTTTTGTGGTAAATTGATTAAAGGTAGCCACCCCACTGTCTCCAATTCAGCAACCAACAGAGGATCATAATGAGAAGAAGGATTTACCTTTCTCTCTATAACAATTGGTTGGTTGAAATTTTTTTGATAAGCTTGTTCATGATTGTATGTGAGAAAATCAATAGTTTGATAAGTCTGCTGCTGCGGTTGTTGGCGTGGTGGAGGGTTAGAGGTTTTGCCATATTCTGGTCTGGCTCTTTTTGTTCTCGACATGACTTATGAAGGTAAGTAAAAGGGATGCAAAAGGTAAGAAAAATGTATGGAAGGTTTCAAGTACTACTGTGAGGAAATGGTGTGCAAAAGGTAAGCAACATGATAGCCAAAGCTCAACCTCGGGTTGAGTCTTGCTAGAAGCTGGTAACAGGCGCAGCCAGTTGACCAGCTGGATGACCCACTAGTTGACCGCTTGGTCGACCGGTTCGTTGAACTTTTCGGTTGTTACTTCTACTACTCTGAAATTGTGAAGCTCTAGTGTTGTGAACCTCTGATCAAAGCTCTTCATCTCTTCTTTTACACGAATATGAGTTGTAAATATATACACTGAATTTGTGAAATTAATTGGCGTAGGTGGTGGACTGAATTTGTGAAATTAATTGAGGCAGGTGGTCTGGTTGTATTGACAATATTTGAATAATGAAGGTAAATAAAGATGGTGAAAAAGTTCCTGAAAATTGTGAAGTAATGAACTTGTTTGAATAAAGATGGTGAAGAAGTTGCTGAAAGTTGTAAAGTGAAGTTGTTGGATGTGCTCAATGATATATAGCCTCAGTCAAACAAATGGCCAAAAAATCTGTAGCTAAGGTTTTTTCTTTCTTTCTTTTTTTCTTTTTCTTTTTTAATCAGAAACTGACCAATTGAGGTTTTGCAGAAGAGCGATGGCTCTGAAGAACAGGAGTGAAATTATGATTTTGCCCTTTTCATTTTTGACTAACATACCAATTTAGCATTCCATAACACATGGGCAATTTAGTCATTTCAATGCCAAACACATCAATCAACTGGCACAATAACATAGACGGTACAGAAGTTCATGGGTGAGGTTCAATAATGAAGGCGAGGACAGCACAAATTCACAGACTTTCCACGAAAGTGATAAAATTTAACAAATAAAAAAATTTCAATTATATTGAATTATGTGTGGTAAACTGTGTAGATACTAATTAAATGATATTTTAATTTTTGATTGACTCTCAATATATATAATATTGATAAATTTTGTGGCCATTTATTTAAAAATAACAATATAATAATTAGCAAATGATTGGTAACAGTAATTATTAAAAATATAAAAATATTTGAACTGAAAAATATTGGAAAAAACATAATTCAAATCAAATATACAATCATAAGTTCGGTTTCATTAGTAAATGAATATTCATTGTGACCTTCAAATTATTTTGTTTATTATATTTTCAATACAAAAAATTTTTATTTTTAAATTTTTGTTAATAATTAATTTTTTGAGTTGAATTTGAAAAAAAAAAAAATTGATATGACTACTATTTTTTTGTTAATCATTAATTTTTTCAATTAGATTTTAAAAAAAGTTTGGTTAACAGTGTTTTTTTTGTTAATAATTAATTTTTTGAATTGAATTTAAAAAAGAGTATGGTCGTGACTGTTGATCAAAAATTTCAATAGAGTTTTGAGTTGTATGTTTGATTATGAGTTATAGCTTTTTGAATTACGTTTTGAAAACTATTTTCAAAACTCATAACCAAACAAATTTTCTTATTTCACATGTCACATCAAACTTTCAAAACTTAATTCCATACTCAACTCAAAACTCAATTTAACACTCTATTCAAAAATCATAACCAAACAAATTTTCTACACTCAAATCATAATTCCAAAACTCACAAACTCAAAATGGTACTATATTCTCAAATCATATTTAGAAAACTCTAGCAAACACTACCATACTTTTTCTCTTTAGTTTGCTCTAAAGCACGTCACCTCCTTATCTATTAAACATAGTTAAATAGAATCTATATGATTTTAGACTAAAATGTAACATTAATACCGTTAATTATATGTGGAAAATGACCTCAATACCCTTGTTCTCTTTCTCTTTCTCTTTCTCTTTCTCCCCTCTTCTATTATTCACATTAATTCTATCTTAATCGCATATTAACCTAAAATAGTCTTAATTTTATAAAGCAATTTTTAACCTTTTATCATAACTTTTAATTTAATAACTTAATTATGTATTAACCAATTAAATTAGCTATTAACTTTAATAATCCTAATTTTATAAATTAGTTTCAAACCTTTTTTTATCCTTATTTTTAATCTAATAGCATTTCTAATTATACTTATATATATAAATCCAATGTTTAGATATATACACTGTTATATAAAAATAAAAATAAAATGGATTCTAGTTAGTAACATCAAATCTTGCATCAATTTGTTTGCATCGTGTTTCGGCAAACAGATCTAGTTGGGATGCATGGGTGGGAAAGAAGATGCTTGCTGGTGCCATGGGAGGGGAGAAAGTTGTGAAGGGAGTGGCTGCAGAGAAGGGAAGAGGGTAAGTTTGTCATTTTGCTATGATTTCACTTTATTTTTTATTTTTAGCCATACCCACTCTCACAATTGATGCGTGAAGTTCAAAATCTGTCAATTTTGATGGAATTAATGATGGTAGGGAGGTAAAGTGCAAAATGACTAAAATCATGTAAGGTTTCTTTGGTTATTTTTAAAGTGTTACGGGTCCAACTATAAGAAGGTAAAATAGATTTTATTCTTCCTTATTCAATGTGGGAGTAGTGTGCATTGTGGCTAGACACATGATGATTATGCAAAATAATTGGGTCACTTTCTCATTTCTTATTCAATGTCAGAATGAAGACTTGGGTTTTCACTTTGGCTTTTCATGGTGCAGATCTCTCCTTTCAATTTTTAAAACCGCTATGTGAATAAGCTTATTCATATTCTCAAAATTTTGATTATATCTTCTTCATTCCTCAACTATATATATACATACATCACTTGTGCACCCTTTAGTCCATTTGGAAACATAGGAATGACCGTCTCTTTAATGATGTTCAACCAGATATGGGGGAGCTGCAGGAGGCAACTATTATCAGATAAGCTATATGGCTCAAAGCTGCAACTAAGGGTTATCATTACGCTATCAATGATTTTCTTTACAACATTATGCAGATTAGATATTGTTTAGGTGGAAGGGAATAATCCTTGTTTGTTTTGGGTGGTAGTACTGGGGTGTAGTGAGTTGGATTCTGTCTAACTTTTGCTGGAGGCTTTGGCGTGCAGATGATTGATCTTGCTTTGGATGCCCACATAGTTGGGATACTTAGCTTTGACAGTGATGCAACTTTCCCCAAGCTCTATTGTATACTCAATTTGTTTTTAATAAAACTAGCACATCAGCCGTGCTATGCACGAGATAATTATAAATATTTATATTTGTTTTAGATTTTTTTTACTATATAAATTATGTTTTTTAAGATTTTTTATAAAAATAATTTAACAATCTTATCACTCGTCATAGTGTATGTGAGAAGTTGAAATGGGTACTGCAGTAACTATGCACGGGTTGTATCTATAATTATTTGTATGAGGGGATTTTAAATACTAATCAGGGGATTTTGACCAAATCAATAAATGTAGGCATGTGGAAAGATATGTGGATTGAAAAAAGTTAATAAATGTTGATTAGTGGATTTTGACCAAATCAATAAATAATGAGGTTTTTTTTTAAATAAAAAATTTAGAAAATTAAGATTGAAGCTCCCACAAAGCTTGGGGGTTAGAAACCCCCTTTTCCTTAATATATATACTAGCATATCACCCGTGCTATGCACGGATTGTGTTTACAATTATCTATATATATAAATTGCGATTTTTAAATGTCTTTGTTTTTTTTTTTTTTTTAAATGTCTTCTTTTTTCCTTTTTTGTATTATATTAACGTTTAATATTTTGATAATAATCATATGTGTTAGACTTTTCAAGGAATTAAATGTCTTTTTTATTATTATATTATATTAAAGTTTAATATTTTGATAATAATCATATGTGTTGGACTTTTTAAGATTTTTTTTTTTTTTTTGTTCTTAATGCATTAAAGTGTTATTATGAGGGATAATAATCATATGTGTTGGGACTTTTCAAGGAATTCATATGTGTTGGATTTCAAAGAATTTTTTTTATACTTGTTCTTAATGCATTAAAGTGTTATTATGAGTCCAGACCGTCTAAAACCCTTTCCTGCAGTGCCTTAAAACGACGTCGTTTTGGGACAAAACTTAAAAGAAAAATACAACCAGCAGCAGCAAATAAAACCCTCCATTGTCTTCTCTCTTCTGGTTTACACAGATTTTCGTCTACTTCCTTCTAGATTTCTTTCTCAGTTCTTTCAATTTCACACATACATCTTATTGATAATCTGATTTAGATTCACACATATAATGTTTAGATATAATTTTTGTAGTTGGTGATGATGCAAATCACCATCCTTCCATGTGTTTGTGATTGCAATATCTTGTATTGTCTTGTAGATCCTATCATAAATTCCAACTTTCATGAAATAATTACTCCCCCTCCTCCTTCTGCTTCTCTAAAAACTACAAAGCAATCCCACTTCTCTAATTAAACCCACTTCTCTCTCTAACTTTTAAACCCACAAAGCAAACCCACATTAAACCCACTTTTTAGTTGTAGTCACCATGTAAAGCAAACTCATCTTTTTCTCTCTCAACTAAACCCACTTTTGTGATTTCAATTTTTTTTGGGTAAAATCGCTTGTATATTTGTTTGTTTTGATATATATATATATGTATCCTCTCTATGTTTTGTCTAGATCTAGAAGGAAAAGAAAGAACGAAAGGAAGAGGAAAAGGAAGGAGGGGAGGTGCGGCTGGGAAGGACCGCTGGAAGAAGAGAGGTTATGTTTTATCTGCTGATGCTGGTTGTATTTTTTTTTTTTTAAAGTTCTATCCCTGGTTGTATTTTTTTTTTAAAGTTCTATCCCACAACGATGTAGTTTGGGGCACTGTAGGAAAGAGTTGCAGGAAAGGGTTACAGATGATCTTGACTCGTGTTATTATGAGGGTAAGACTTGGGGGTTGGGCAAAGTTAATAAATGCTAAGTTTTTTTTTTTTTTTAAAATAAAAAAATCAAGAAATTTAGATTGAGAGATTGAAGCTCCCACAAGATTTGGAGTTAAAAATTTTCTTTTGCTTAATATATAGTATAGATACTAGCATATCACTCGTGTTATGCACGGGTTGTGTTTCACCACTTTGTCTTCTTCTTTTTTTAAATGTCTTTTTATTTTTTATTTTTTATATTATATTAAAGTTTAATATTTTCATAATAATCATATGTGTTAGACTTTTCAAGGAATTTATATATGTTAGACTTTTCAAAGAATTTTTTTTATGCTTGTTCTTAATGCATTAAAGTGTTATTGTGAGGGATAATAATCATATGTGTTGCACTTTTCAAGGAATTCATGTGTTGGACTTTTTAAGAATTTTTTTTATGCTTGTTCTTAATGCATTAAAGTGTTATTATGAGGGATAATAATCATATATGTTGGACTTTTAAAGGAATTCATATGTGTTGAACTTTTCAAGGTATTTTTTCTATGCTTATTCTTAATACATTAAAGTGTTATTATGAGGGTAAGACTTGGGGTTTGGAATTCATATGTATTGGACTTTTCAAAGAATTTTTTTTATACTTATTCTTAATGCATTAAAGTGTTATTATGAGGGTAAGGCTTGGGAGTTGAGAAAAGTTAATAAATGCTAAAGTTTTTTTTTTTTTAAATCAAAAAATTAAGAAATTTGGATTGGGATATTAGAGCTCCCATAAGACTTGGGGGTTAGTAACCCCATTTTCCATATATAATACTAGCCTATCACCCGTGTTATGCACGGGATAATTATAGATATTTATATTTGTTTTAGATTTTTTTTAATATATAAATTATGTTTTTAAAGATTTTTTATAAAAATAATTTAACAATTTTATCACTAACTATTTTTTTTTTTTTTTTTGATCAGCAAAGAAAAATTTCATTACTAACTATAGTGTATGGAAGAAGTTGAAAAGGGTACTGCAGTAACTATACATGGATTGTATCTATAATTATTTGTATGAGGGAATTTTAAATGCTGATCAGGAAATTTTGACCAAATCAATAAATGCAAGCATATGAAAAGACATGTGGATTGAAAAAAGTTAATAAATGTTGATAAGGAGATTTTGATCAAATCAATAAATGCTGAGTTTTTTTTTTTTTTTTTGTATCTATAATTATTTGTATGAGAGGATTTTAAATGCTGATAAGAGGATTTTGACAAAATCAATAAATGCAAGCATGTGGAAAGACGCGTGGATTGAAAAAAGTTAATAAATGCTGATAAAAGGATTTGACCAAATCAATAAATGTTGAGTTTTTTTTTTCATAAAAAATTTAGAAATTTCAAATTTAGATATTGAAACTCCTACAGGCCTTGGGGGTTAAAAACCTCATTTTACTTAATATATAGTATATATATATAGATTTCTTTGATTGCCGTTCAAAAAAAAAACTTGTGCAACCACCGTAGTTCCTATTAAAGTGAAGAGAGTCTTCTCATTTTCTAGTTATTTCAATCTTAGAAAGCAGTTTCCTCATTTCCACTTGAAGAGAATATATGCAGAGGGAATGAATAAGAAGTGAAATTTCTAACAAGTTTATTTTATAATTTCAAATCGTTTTCTCCGTTAATTATATGATCTGCAGTTTTCAAAGTTACAGTGAACATGGTAAGAGCATGAATTTGTGATTGAAGCTAGTGAAAATAGAAATGATATATGTAGAAGAGCTAATTAGGCTTCTTTTCTCCCATGCCCTCTGCAATGAAAATTGTAGTGGAGGAATTGGGAGTTTATATCAGAAAAAAATTCAAAAAATAAAAAATAAAAATTCATTTAAATATCTAATTGTTATAACTTAAATTAATTTGTTCGTTATAGGTAATTAAACCATGGCGCTAAGCGAATTGGAAGAAAGGGAAGATCATGTTTCCATCCATATTGACAAAAAGCTTGCTAATTTATCCAATACAACCTCTGAGCGTTGTATCTTCAGAATCAATGACCACTTATGCATGGAAAATGAGAAAGCATATGAACCAGCAATAGTTGCCATTGCCCCTTACCATCGTGGTAAGCCTAACTTACAAGAAATGGAGCTACACAAATTACGATACCTACAAAGGCTTCTAAATCGACAGAAAGAGAAGAGCGTGGATAGGTACATTATGGCTGTATGAAAGGGTTCAGAAAAGTTGTTGGAAAATTCGAAGATCCTTGAAGAACAACTTCGAATTCTCTAGAAGATGATGAGAGGCTTAGATTCTTCAATAGTCTCAACTCAAGAACACAAGAGTAAAGAAGATGATGGAGATAAGAGATTGGGTGAAGAAGAAGGCAAAGTGGCTGAGAGAGAATAATTGCAAGGCTCTCCCATGGATCTCCCACTTTCACTCTCAAGGTTGATAATGGAGAAGGGAAATTAGTTCTTTCCCAAGAGTTAAATCTCCAAAATCCATCCCTTGTAAAGCTATGGGTATGTGCTATTTATAGGCACCTCATGATGTAGGATGCAGCCCATGTGCAAGACACATGGGGAATATTCTTTCTAACCACCTTGTCCGAGGAGGTGACCTTTCCGAGGATGAGAAAAACCCCGAAGAGGAGATCAACCCCTCGATGAACCCTTCTTCTTAGCCACACCTAACCAATGATCCCCAATCATCCCAAAGGGTCAGGGGTAGTCCTAGAGGACGTCTTGCCGCATAAGGGTCAAGGGTAGTTCAAGAGAACGCCATGCCGCAAATATTGCCGAGTCTCAGGGACCCCCTAGATCGTGCCACTTCGACCCGGGTATAGGCTAGTTTAACCGAAGAGTGAATTTATCTCCACTCACCGTCCTCGGGATCGGGTCCTTTGTTCGAACTCCATTACGCCCATGGTTCTGGTGCGTAGATCCCGAAAAGCTCTGAGCCCGCAAGTGTTCTGGGACTCATTAACGGAGCGACTTCTAGATTGCATCTGAATTCGTTCGAAGCCAAGTGCTTCGGACCTCTAGGTTCGTGGATCCGAACCCTTTCGAGTCCGAGTGCCTTGGATCTCTAGGCTTGCTTAATACCCTTTCGAGTCCGGGCCCGAGTAAGTCTCTAAGTTCGTGGATCCGAACCCTTTCGAGTCCGAGTGCCTCGGATCTCTAGGCTTGCTTAATAGCCTTTCGAGTCCGGGCCCGAGTAAGTCTCTAGGTTCGTGGATCCGAACCCTTTTGAGTCCGAGTACGTCGGATCTCTAGGCTTGCTTAATACCCTTTCGAGTCCGGGCCCGAGTAAGTCTCTAGGTTCATAGATCCGAACCCTTTCGAGGCTTAGAGCCATTCAGCCCGTTTGACGGTGATAAATCCGGGGTGATAAATCCGGGCCCACCAATCTTGGACTTGCGATAAATTCGGGCCCACTAATCTTGGGCTATTGAGCCTAAATAATTTAGTGGGCTCAAATTAGCCCCTCTTACATTTGCCCTTTGCGTGTATCAGAAATTGTAATTTTCTCGGACATGTATAATTTCACCTTGTCAGCCATGCTTCATATTACGTCTTGGCGAATATTTGGTCTTTACAGAGTCCATGGATAAAGCCGAGGGCTCACCGTAATTTACAGATAAAGTTAACAAGTAACATTAAAAAAAAAAATAATAAATAAATAACTTCTCTTTTTTTTTTCTTTTTTTTCTTTTTTTCTTTTTTTCTTGAAAGAAAATTGAAACTTGAGTTGTTTAATGCTTCACCCAAAAAGAACCTGGACATGTAATTAATACAACCCCAACTAAATTGCCAAAGAAAATAATAATAATAATTCTTTCCATTGAAAAACAAACAGATCCTATATCATGACCCATTTGATTTCTCTCTCTACAAAAGTGGAAACCCACTTTTTCTTTCTTCAAATTGAAAAACCGTGAACTGCTTGGCCCTTATATATAGATATATGGAGAATATTTGAGAGGATATTCCAGGTATCCGGCCTCTTTTCTTTCTATTTAAGGAAGGGGGTAGCAACCCTAATCAATAGCTCCTCATTTTTTCTTCACATCCTGCGGCGCCCACACTCTCTCACTAAAATATTGAAGACCCAGATTTCATCTTCTTTAGTGAAGGTCTGCTGCTACAATACCAGAGGCCATGTCGTGCTCACTGCTTGTTGGTGCAACTCCGAGCGCCGTCGTCATCGCCGAAGGCCCACACCACTTTTGAGGATAAAGACAAACAACCTTTTTCTCTCTCTTCTGGGTATGCTTTTCTCTCTTTGAAGTATTAACGAATCAACTCTTATTCTTTTCCAGGTTGCCCACTGTCGCGGATCCGATTGTTGCCGATGCCACTATCCGAGCTACTGTTAGCACATTCCGACACTAGCTCTACTCCACCCTCAGTATTTCACTCCAATTCAGCATCAATTTCTCAGAGCTCCGGACTCACCAAAGCTTAATCTTGCTTCCACAGTCGCCGAAGATCCACGCCGCTTGGCACCACTACTGCAGACGCCATGACCCAAGTTTCTGCTAGCTCACACCGTCACCAGCTCTAGTCCGTCTTTAGTGCTTCATTTCGGCCCAGCAACGCGACTTTAAAACTCCGAACAGAGCTCAGTCTTGCTCTGCCGAAGACCACCATTGTTTGTGTGTTACTTGTTGCAGCAGCCTTAGGTGCCGCAGTAGCCGCCTCAACCTGCGCTACTGTTCTTTGCTGCGCTGTTGTTCACTGATTATATTTGCTCCAGACAAGCCAACACCGCGACCCTAGCCATCGCCCATTCAGCTCGCCAACTTCAATATTTGCTCACTCCGGCGCCACTTCATCATGATCTCGGTTTGTACTGTTCTTGGCCACTCTCTCTCATGGGCGTGGCCTTCAGATCTGTAAGCATTTTATCGAAACCCACTCTCGATCCTTTTGCTTTGATGAAATCTGAATTTCTCAGCCTTACTATAAATTTGATTTGGGCCTTTGAGATTTGTGGGCATTGTTTTATATCAATTTTGAATTTGAGATAGCTGAAGCTTCCATTGAATCTTGACTTGCATGAGTAATGTAATCCTGAAATTCATGTTTTGGAGCTTAAACTTGAATAAAGCTTTGACATCTAAACCTCCATTGATGACCTTGATTGAGGAAATCACCCATTTGATTATGAACATTTCTATTTGAAATAGCTAATGCTTTGTTATATATATATGTACATATAAATATATAAAATAGAGAATAAGACTGTATATTATTGTTTTGTTGATCTTTTTGCCCACATCTATTTCGGGCCTCCTCTCTCTGAAACCAAGACCAACTCAGCACACTTGTTCTTCAACGAAGACCCAGAACTCTTCTTCTTTAATGAAGCTCCACAGCTGCCGAACCAAAGGCCACACAAGCCATTGTCGTCGGCCTTCGTGAGAGTCACTGTTGACGCTGACCACGCCGCCCTCTCAACGCTGTCGGTCGGCCTAGCCGTAAATTTCTCGGTCGATTTGGCTCTCGAAATACCGGTTTCACGCCGCCGCCAACCTTGTCTTGGTCGTTTTCGCCACGGCTCTACCGATCTTGTTCTTTATTTTTTCAAATTTGCCGGATTAACCAACGATTCGACCACACCATCGATTCAACATGGTGTTGGTCTGCCTAGTTATTCCAGTGCCAACCACACACATCGCCCTTCCAACGCATCGTGTGTGGTCACCAACTCCGCTGCGACATCACCGCTGGTTTCGGCCTCGCTCGTCCAACGCCGACCACACACGTTTGCCTACTCAATGCCGTGTGTGGTCCTCCCTATCATTGTTCAGCTTCAGTTTGCATTATCATTCATCTCTTTCTTGATCATTGTTACCTTATTCTGATAATGCCTTAATCATGATCTGAAATTGATATTGTTTGTCTCGTTTGTTGGCTTTACTATTTCAGGCAAATAAATTTTTGTGCGAAATCCACGACTTCGGTGCCCTCAGAACCCGCACTAATGAGAGCAAGGGCTGTTCCTCGGAAGTCCGAACAGAAGCAAGACTGTCCCTTGGGAGTCCGAAAGTAGCACACACCTTACTTTGGCAAGAAAGATTCCTCTGGAAGATAACTGAGTCTACTAAGCTTGCACCAACAGAAGTAAAGATTGTCTTTCAGAAGTCCGAGCAGAAGCAAGGATGTCCCTCAGAAGTTCGAGTGGAAACAAGGCTATCCCTCAGAAGTCCGAGAAACAAGATCGCCCTCGAAGTTTGAGCGAAACAAGGCTTTCCTCGAAGTCCGTAGAAACAAGGTCATCCTCTAAGTCCGAGTGGATGCGCACTTCTACTTTGGCAGCTAATGGAAGCAAAGGCTATTCCTCGAGAGTTTGAGTAAGAGTCCACTCTACTTTGAAAAGAAAGATCCTTGGAGCTCGTATTGATGAAATCAAGGGCTGTTCTTCGGACCCGCACTAATGAGAGCAAAAGTTGTCCCTCAGAAGGCTCTCTCTCAGAAGTCCGAGCATAAACAAGGCTGTCTCTCGGAAGTCCGAGTGGATGCGCACTTTTACTTCGGCAGCTAATGGAAGCAAAGGCTATCCCTCGAAGCTCGCACTGACGAAAGCGGGATCTTTTCTTCGAAAGTCTGAGGCGGAGAACACACTCTACTTCAGCAAGAAAGATCCTTGAGGCTCGCACTGATGGAAGCGAGGTTTGTTCTTCGAAAGTCTGAGTGGGAGCACACACTCTACTTGAACAAGAAAGATCCTCGAAGCTCACGCTGATGGAAGCAAGATTTGCTCTTCGAAAGTCAGAGTGGGAGCACACACTCTACTTCAACAAGAGAGATCCTCAAAGCTCGCCGAGTGGGAACACACACTCTGCTTCAACAAGAAAGACCCTCGAAGCTTGCACTGATAGAAGTAAGTGCTGTTCTTCGGAAGTTTGAATAGAAGCAAGAGATATCTCTCGGAAGTCTAAATGTATGTATACTCTCTTCTTCAGTAATCACTGGAAGCAAAGGTTGTCCCTCGAAAGTACGAGTAGGAGCATACTCTATTTCAACAAGAAAGATCCTTGAAGCTTGAACTGACAGAAGTAAGGGCTATTCTTCGGAAGTCCGAGTGGGAACACACATTCTGCTTCAACAAGAAAGACCCTCAAAACTTGCATTGATGGAAGTAAGGGTTATTCTTCGGAAGTCCGAGTGGGAGCACACACTCTACTTCAGCAAGAAAGACCCTCAAAGCTTGCATTGATGGAAGCAATGGCTGCTCTTCGGAAGTTCGAGTGGAAGTACACTTCTACTGTATCAAGAAAACTCCCTTCAGGTTGGTAACTGAGTCTACTATTCCTCTTTCTTCTTTGAGGGGCAACAAAAATTGAAAACTGTTTCAAGCAACATAACACAATGAAGATATACAATGTAGAAAAAATAACTTCTAATGGAAATACATAATATGGAGGAAATAAATTTCTTCATGACATAAGAAAGATAGAACTTCTTGGATAATACAGTAAATATAAATTGTAAATGTCATAGATAGACTTCTTCTGCGGAATGTTGACATTTGCCCCTAGAGTTGCAAGATCATTTGGAAAGCTTTCACCAGTTGCTCGGGTTGTGGCCATCATGCACCATCATAGCCATGTCTTCTAAGATATCCTGGGGCTCTTGTTCTCTGAACTCTGTCTCATGTGCTTCGACTTTCTTTCTAAAGATCTTCTTAAGCATCCGGCACTTTTCTGTAGGATGTCCTAGTGATCGGTGGAAAACACAATAATTAGGACCCTTGTGGTCCTTCTTCTGCAAAAGCTCTTCGACATGAGGCAACTTCAGTTCTCTGTCTGCCACCCATTCTTTAACTAAGGCCTTCACCTCCTCAACACTACACAGAAAAGGAGTGTCATCTTCGTAGTATTTTCTCTTCTGACCTCTGAATTCCTCTCCCTACAACTTTCGGGTAGAAGACACGGAAGCCGCAGTGACAGAAGGTCCTCGAGATGACTTGAAGCTGGTTTTATAACTAGTCTCGAACCCGATCTCCTGGGATTGAGGTATGTTGATGTTTCGAGATGCTCCAATTAGTGCCGAGAAGGTCGGTAACTTGTGATTAACTAAAAGCATCTTGTATCCATTCAATGCCCCTTCAACACAGATTTGGACCAAGTAGCTTTCCTCCACAGCCTCATGACAGTCTACGGCTTTGTCTTGAAACCTCTTCACATATTCGAGAATGTCTTCACCGTCCCGTTGCTTTTCCTTACATAGGGTAAGTGCGGTCACTTTCTCGGCCACTTGAAAGAATTTGGCGTGGAATTTGTTGACCATCTCCTCCCAACTTCGAACAGAGTTTGGGGCCAAGTTAACGTACCAACTATATGCTCTGTCGATGAGGGACTTGGAGAATTCTCTCAGTCGGAGGACATGATTTGAACCATGAATAGCCAGAGTCTCGATGAACCGCACAACATGTTCTCGAGCATTTCCTTGTTTGCCATCGAATTTGATGAACTTCGGCACCGTGTATCCCTCTGGGTATGGATAACTCAACATCTCGATAGGGTATGGTGGCTTGACATCTGGATCAGGCAAAGAGGGTAAAGTTTTCTTGCTCCGTTCTAGCTCGAACATGGCTTGCACATCTGTAAGGGTAAGAAATTGTTGAGGGAGAGAACTTGATGGTGGTATTCCCGAAACTTGACTTGTAGACCCGAGGACTGAGCCTGGAGCGATTTGGCCATTCGGGTGTTGAGAATTCGTCATTGGTGAAGACACATGATGAAATTGGCCATCGGCACTTATGGACACGCCATTTAGTGATGGGACATTGAATTGAGGCTTGTAAAGTCCATCGCACGGGGCCGCTATACCGGGTTGTGCTTGCAAATTTGTTGTCGGTGCCAAAGGAGACCCACTCGGTACATGAGTAGAATTTACAATCGGTGAAACAAAATTAGGCATGGATGGAATACCATTTTGTAGAGAAATTTCTGTAGGCCTTCTTTGAACTTCCACAGCTGTTGGCACACCATCCATCACGCTGGAAACTCCTCCAACCGCCGCTGGACTATGGCTTGATCCTCCAGGTGCGTGATTTTGCGCTCCACGGGCTGTAGATTGGCCATGACTTGTTCCTCCTAGCACTTGATTCTGCACACCATTTTGTACAACTTCAGGGAGAATTTGGAGTGGATCTTGATGGTTCTAACCAATTCCAACATTGCCATGAAGTTGTTGATGCTTGTCAATGCCGACTTGACCTCCATTTGTTGCTGGTGGTACGAAATTCGAACACATCACCAACATGGTGTGGGTGAGATTTTGAAGGGTTGTGAGAATCTCTTGTTGAGTGTGTTGGAGTTCTTGAATGGCTTCAAGGATGAGAGGTGCGTCTTGAACTTGAGTCCTTTCATCACCACCATTGGAAGAGCCTTGTTGATAAGTCTCATTATCTACCATTTTTGTCGGTGTTGTATGAGTTCTAGATCTCGTTGAGACCATTAACCAATCCGCCTCCCCAGCAGAGTCGCCAAATGTATGAAAGGGTTCAGAAAAGTTGTTGGAAAATTCGAAGATCCTTGAAGAACAACTTCGAATTCTCTAGAAGATGATGAGAGGCTTAGATTCTTCAATAGTCTCAACTCAAGAACACAAGAGTAAAGGAGATGATGGAGATAAGAGATTGCGTGAAGAAGAAGGCAAAGTGGCTAGAGAGAGAATAATGGCAAAGCTCTCCCACGGATCTCCCACTTTCACTCTCAAGGTTGATAATGGAGAAGGGAAATTAGTTCTTTCCCAAGAGTTAAATCTCCAAAATCCATCCCTTGTAAAGCTATGGGTAGGTGCTATTTATAGGCACCTCATGATGTAGGATGGAGCCTATGTGCAAGGCACATGGGGAATATTTTTTCTAACCACCTTGTCCGAGGAGGTGACCTTTCCGAGGATGAGAAAAATCTCGAAGAGGAGATCAACCCCTCGGCGAACCCTTCTACTTAGCCACACCTAACCAATGATCCCCAATCATCCCAAAGGGTCAGGGGTAGTCCCAGAAGACGTCCTGCCGCATAAGGGTCAGGGGTAGTTCAAGAGAACGCCTTGCCGCAAATATTGCCGAGTCTCAGGGACCCCCTAGATCGTGCTACCTCGACCTGGGTATAGGCTAGTTTAACCGAAGAGTGAATTTATCTTCACTCACCGTCCTCGGGATCGGGTCCTTTGTTCGAACTCCATTACGCCCATGGTTCTGGTGCGTAGATCCCGGAAAGCTCCGAGCCCGCAAGTGTTCTGGGACTCATTAACGGAGCAACTTCTAGATTGCGTCTGAATCCGTTCGAAGCCAAGTGCTTCGGACCTCTAGGTTCGTGGATCCGAACCCTTTCGAGTCCGAGTGCCTCGAATCTCTAGGCTTGCTTAATACCCTTTCGAGTCCGGGCCCGAGTAAGTCTCTAAGTTCGTGGATCCGAACCCTTTCGAGTCCGAGTGCCTCGGATCTCTAGGCTTGCTTAATAGCATTTCGAGTCCGGGCCCGAGTAAGTCTCTAGGTTCGTGGATCCGAACCCTTTCGAGTCCGAGTACGTCGGATCTCTAGGCTTGCTTAATACCCTTTCGAGTCCGGGCCCGAGTAAGTCTCTAGGTTCGTAGATCCGAACCCTTTCGAGGCTTAGAGCCATTCAGCCCGTTTGATGGCGATAAATCCGGGCCCACCAATCTTGGACTTGCGATAAATTTGGGCCCACTAATCTTGGGTTATTGGGCCTAAATAATTTAGTGGGCTCAAATTAGCCCCTCTTACAATGGCCATAAGAGAATTAGAAAAAGAGCATGCAATTGTTATGCAGAAACCATTAGACTTGACTCGGATGAGTTTGTGGAAATCATGTTTCTTGATGGTTTTTTTTGTCTTTGAGTCATTTCGCAAGTTAATGAACAAGGAACTGAGAGATAGTAATGACCGTGTTTTTCAATCAAAACAAATTGTTCATGATTTACGGGGTGATTTGATTTTTCTAGAAAATCAAATTCCATTCTTTATCCTTGTTCGTTTGTTCAACATGACTAGGCTTCCAAGCTCGCGAATCATTCATATAACCATAAATTTTCTATAACATACCCAACTACGTACAAATTTCGAAGCTCATAGTGGAATCCCAATCAACAACATCAAGCATCTACTTGGCTTAGTACATGATTATTGGTGCTTTACATTTGTTGGGACTTGCAGAAATGTAAAGGTAAAGCAATGGCAATTCATAAACTCGGCAACAAAGCTTCAAGAGTTTGGGGTTCAATTCAAGATGGTTGAAAGAAGCGACAACTTGTTTGATATAAAGTTCGTAAGTGGGGCATTGAAAAATCGCACTCTATCCATTACGGATAATACAGAGTCTTTCCTTAGAAATCTAGTTGCATGCGAGTTGTGTCCTCTAGATCATAATCAACCATTGTGTGTTCGTGACTGTATTGTGTTCACGGATTGCCTCATCAATTCTTCGGAGGATGTTAATTTGCTCCACCATAGTGGAATTATTGGAAGTTGGGTAGGAGATGATGTAGAGGTTTACACCATGTGGCACAAACTGATCAAGGTCACCATGACAAATGCCAATAACTTTAGTTATAATGAAGTTTTCAATGATGTGAATAACCATTGTATGCGACGCCAATGTGTGGATGGCAAACTTAAGGAGTTACTTCAACAATCCATAGGTATTTGTCTCATTTCTTGCTGCGGTTATACTACTTCTGCTCACCATGGCACAAACTATCTTTTCCATTCTTTCTTACAGTTAGGCAAAGGCAGCATTTAAGTCCCTGTTGATGTTTCCTTAATTAAGTGTGCTAAATTTAAATAAGAAAAAATGTTATGTAACTGAATATATATATATATATATTAATCATTTTGTGTACATAATACTTTGTCATGCAAGAGGGTGACATAAAACTGCAGAAAAATGGATAGCATATAGCGATTTGGATCAGTCAAATTATTAGAAAAGAATTATTGCTCTTAATAAGATATATTGGTTAGTCAATCAAAAAAAAATTATTACTTTTATTGGGACAAAGCTTTTATTAAAAAGATAATAAAGTATAATACGTAAACACCCACAAACATAGTTTTGAAAGACCTAAAAACTCCATGAACCCCCCAAAAGTAGTAGTGCATACGCATACTAATTCCTAAACCCTTACAAAACATCCAATGATATCATCCACGTTGCCATGTTTGTTTAGACGGATTGGATAAGAGGGATTATAATTCATCAGATTATTAATTGTGGAATTTATAGCCCTTGGACTATTTGGTTGGAAATTATGTGTATCTCATATTTGTTTTCTCATGGGACTAGATATCTCTGTAAATGACTATCCTATTCAATCCAATTTTGATTGAAATATTATGAAAAAAGATAAATACTTAATAGATTATTTTATCATTTTCAATGGTTTACTAAGTAATAGTAACACTAAATTTGTCTTTAATATTTTAATTTTTTGGGGTTAGATTAAATAAAAATTTATTTTGTTTTATTTTTTAAAGATTAAATAAATTTACTTTTTAAAATTAAATAATAAAAAATCAATAAAAATTTATGTTATTTTAAAATAAAATTTTAAATAAATTTATTTTAAGAAAATAATAAATATTAAGTAATAAAACAAAATAAAACTTAAATAACATATCAACAAAATTTTAAAATAAAACATCTATAAAAATTTATTTAAAAATTAAATAAATATTTTATTTTATTTTTTAATTGAGATTTTTATATTTTATTCTATTTTATTACGTAGAATACATAATGAAATCAAATATTTAGAGGGCAATTGTGTCATTTTACAACTTAATCCCATGATATTCCAATCACACAATTTATATCCTACATCCCCTTAGGACATAATATTACATATATGAAATTCATACTCTAGTGGGACTTCTAATCTAGCCTACAAATTCTCAATCAAACAATTGATTCCATGCGAGATTGGACATGGAGTCCAATTTCTCCCCTCAAAATAATAATAATAATAATAATAATAATAATAATAATAATAATAAAAAACAAAAAACAAAAAAAAAAATAAAAAATGAGTATTACTATTCAAGATAAAAAATTAGACCCAATTTTCAAGCCTTTTCGCAAATCAATTAGGATACTAAAAGTAACATTCTGTAGCACTTTGTGCTTCCTATTATAATGGAACTATATTTGACCCCTTGATTACCTTGATTGAGAACCATCTTAGTTGTTATTTGAGCCTTGGTTAAGGTGTTACCATAGTGGTTGGGTGAGACTGAATCAGAAACTCCAAATTTGAATAATTGTTATTGAGTAGTTTTCACTCTTTCATCATTTTCTCTTTCCATACTTTGAATCTTGATGTGAGGCTAGAATCATTGGAAAGCTTACTTCTGGGGCTTCAATTTGGATACAAGAACGACTCTAAACGGAGTCCGGACGAGAGAGTTATACCCGTTTGAATTTTGCATTTATGTGCTGGAAGCATGCTCGCTCGAGCTAACTGCGCAATTTTCAGAAATTCTGAGAGCTTCTTTTGTACGCTCGAGCCAAACTTCTTTCACTCAAGCAACCACAAAGCTAACAGACATTATAAAGTGACTATTTAGCCCTAAAACTCTATTTTTCTCCCTCTCTTCTCCTCCCATCCTCCAAAACAAAACCCTAACCTTCCAAACTCTTGATTTCTCTTCTATTTACCCAAGATTCATCCCAAATCTTTCAAGAATGTTGAAGAGAAAGCATAGATCAAGACTTCTACCGATTGTTTTGCGATTTCATTGGAATTTCAAGTTGGGCCTTTATCTTTAGCTTCAAATCTTGAGTTTCGAATCTTGAGGTAGGAATTTCCTTGTTCCTTTTCAAACCTCATCTATAGATAGATATGTAGTAGATTTGTATTGCATAAAAATCATATCCATTATGGATTTCTTTGAAAGTCATGAAAATGAACCTAGGGTTTGTTGTTTGGGAATGAGATTGTTAAATTGATTGTTGTTTGGGTTAATTGGGGAGTAATCTAGCATGTTCATATTGAAAGAAGAAAAAACCCTAATTTAATGTTTTGACTTAGTGAATTAAAAATGGGTAAAGTTGAATAATGTTTGTAAATTGTTATTATGGGTTGTGTAAATGTGTTAATAGCTAAAAGGGAGAATTAACTATGGCACTGGAATTATTTTAGATTGGACATATTAAATTAAGTTGGGTTATGGCTTTGATATCTATGGATTTAATTTTGTGAAAGGAAAAGAATGGATTGGGATAAAGGGTGGAGTATGTTAACTTGGAAAATAAGGGAATTGATTTTTGAAATGGAAGAATGAAATGATAACACTATGTGAATTTCAGAAATTAACTTGAGGTTGGATTATGAATATTTTATTTTACTATTGTTGTTGTTGGATTTAAAATCTCATGAGAGTTGAATTATTATAATACATGTGTTGAATATATACATTTAGAGGTTTTCTCCTTGGTCATCGGTGGAGGATGACATTATTGTATTGAATAGTTGTGTGTATGCATTACACTTGTGTTGGTTGTACTTTGTTGAATAGTTTGTGTGTATGCATTACACTTGTTGGTTGTACTTTGTCATGTTGTAATGATTGGTAACATATACTGTGCTGAGAATGAGAGGTATCATTACCGTCCTGCTAGCGCTTGGAGAATTGGCTGTGCTTAGAATGAGAGATACCAGTACCTTCTAGCTAGCGCCTAGAGAACTTTGCAAAGATACCATTACCTTCCAGCCAGTGTTTGGTAAATTGGCATTTCATTGTGGAAAGGTGTATCCTTGGCTTACCGTGCTTAAGGCAGGTAGAGCAGAACTTATTTATCATTATTGTCTCAGTGTATCTGGGTATGTTATAGATTATGATGGTTATAGTTTTGGAAGGCCGAGTTGCTTCATTTGTTGATTAGATACTTGTTGGTTGCTTGTTGTTTCCTTTTGTACTAAAAGTATGCATGTATAGATATGAATGTGTTGGAAACAAACATAAATACTATATTCAGATTGTGAATAATATGAAGGATATTGGATACTTCTGAACATGTTTTGAAAAGGCAAATCAGGTGCAAGTCCGGAAAGTGAGAGAAAACGTAATGGGCTTTGTGAAATTGTTTTCTAGAATTTATTATTGTCATATGAATTTTGGAAAAAGGTAACAAGAAGAAAGAAAAGTGAATTGCTTACATTATTGAATGAAATGAATGATTTTGAGAAAAGTTCTTATATACGTGTAATTCTGTATAAACCGTTACATTATTATTATAGTATGAGACTAAGCATTCATGATCATAGATATCTGTAAGTTGTTATTATTTTAGGATCATGTTGAGATCCCTACTGGACTTTATGTTCATCCCATGTTGCTAATCCTTTTTCAGGTGAACGCCGAGGAGTGTTTCAAGGTTATGGATCTTCTCTACTTGTTGGCCACGGGGCCTTTTATTTGTGGGCGGAATGCCATTGAGGTAAAAGGGTTAAACCCTTCCTCTTAGTTTAAAAAATGTAAGCCTATGGGCAATTTATTTAATCACAAGTCTTGTTGCATTCATATTATATTCAGATGAGAGAATCTTTATTCATGTATTATCGTAAATATAAAGAGTTTTCGTATGTTATCTCTGAAATTGAATCTATAATAATGGTTTGGTAATGGAATTCGAGTAATAAAAAGGCGGGGCGTTACACATTCTTTTTCATATCTTCTCTAATAATTAACCAATCATATCACTTACACATCATTAAATTCATAAAATAGGTCTAAAAAGTAAAGAAAAAATTTTAGAAGGTAAAATAGACTTATATATCATTTTTCAATCATTTTCCAAAACGAATATCTCTAGGGTGTTCCCCAATTATTTTAAAAGGTTTACACCGAGCATGTCGTCTAGACTATAGTACTAGAGCTGTAATTTCTCTCTCCATGCAAACACTATTTTGTTGAAGACCATCTAATTTCTTCATAAAAGCGGTTTAGTTCTATTTGAATCAGTCAAGTTGTTCTTTTGAAAATGGATTTTAATGCAGATCATCCACTAGCATTCTAAAGAACATAGATGAAAAATCTGATTGATTCACATATATATATATATAATTTTGTTTACTTCAATTCCCAATTAAAAGACATTTTCAATTTTTTTTATGTAGAAAATCCAACTGGGAAAAAGCCACAAGAGCGATCTAGGTTTGACTCAAAACAAGCCCCATAATGAACAAACACGATTAAATCCACAAACCACGTTCATTATTCTCAATTCTCCGTGCTTTTTTATTTTTTATTTTTTTTTAAACTGTCAATTCTCCATGCTTGATCAACCAATTATCAACTCCTTGAAACTTTATATATATTGTGTACAAATTTTTTTTTTTAAAATTATCACATTTAAACGGAGTTGCACCTCCATGCACAGATTTGGAAAATCTGGTGATTAGAGCTCACCTACCACTTTGTTTCCTCTTTCTTTATCTTTTATTCTAAGGGTGCTAACTTGACAGTTGGAGGGGTTTTCCGGTAGCACACCCATTGGATAGCTCACCGTCGTTGTGTTCTCAGGTTATTCGGAACGAAGCGAGGCTTGGACACGACGAGTGAGCAACGAATATTTGCTCCCCGTACATTTGGCGCTGTTTGTGGAAAGCCTTAACAAACAAAACCTTGTCCTCCAAGCTTTTTCGATCACTTTTCATGACTTGTCTATCGTCAATGGCATCACCCCCGAGTCAGTTTGGAGAAGAGACGGACCCCTTGCCATTCTGACCATGGTGGGCTTGGAGACTTCCTCCAGAGGGCTCCTTAGAGATGCGTGAGATAAGCCCGTGAGGAGCACAAACTGCTCGCAAAGCCCAAACGGGCACCGACAGCAAAGAGAGTCACATACTCAACGCTTGGAGCACAAGCTGAGAGACTAAGACGCCATCATTCGGAGAATGGCAACGGAGATGGAGGCACTAAAGCGGCAAGTCAAAAGGAAAGGTGTTGTTGGAGTGGGTAACCACAATGAGCGCATCCAATCCCGTCGCTCAGGCAGCCAGAACCAACGAAGGATGCCTTCCCTGTCCATCACCAGGAGCTATGGGGTTAGAGACTCTGACCCACCGGTGGAGAAGTCATGCGCGCGAGATAGCAGCTACCGTCCCTGATGTCTATCGACGACGTCAACATACTTTTACTCTGCCTATTCGAAGGAGTTGAGGGACGTCCTAGAATAACGAGTGCGCTGGCAGGAGGCACAAAGGGTGCCGGCATTGCAACGGCTATCCCGCGGAGGTCGTGCCAGTGAAGAAGTCGTAATGCCGATACCATGCCTAGCTGCACATGTGCCTTTGGACAAAGATTTGGCGAGACTAAGTGCCACCCCTTTCTCCCTCGAGATAGAAACCACACCGCTTCCCACGGGCTTCCACTAACCCAAGTTTACACTGTACAATGGAAAACCGATCCATACATGCACGTAAGTCACTTCCGGCATGTCATAGTTGGCTATAGGCGAAATGACGCTCTTATGTGCCTTATTTTCCCACCCAGTTTGTGTGAGTTGGGCCTGAAGTGGTTCGAGAGGCTACCGAAGGAAAGTATCGAAAGGTGGCAGTAGCTAGTGAAGGCGTTCGTGACCCGATTCAAAGCCAATACCAGGACGCCTAAAGAAGTCGACCACTTTCTGAGTATTAGGATGGAACCGGGCGACTCACTCAAGGCGTACAATGCCAAGTATTGGGAAACCTTAAATGAAATTCTTGATTGCCCAGCCAACCTGACAATCACCCAATATAAGCGCAGTCTCCCAGTCAGACATAGACTGCGGGATTCACTTACCATGAGCTAACCAACTACTATGGAGTTGATATGCAACGCATCAACGAGCACATCCGAGTAGAGGATGATGCTACCGCGGCCACCGCGAAGGCGAATCCGATGGTAGTAGACAGAAGAGTGGCTGGAAAGGTTCATGCAATCGAACATGAGGCAAACCATCCGAGCAACAGCGAAAGAGAATCAGGTCACGACGCAAACCGCAACAATCGGGGTAAGGGTCGTCACAACGACCGAACTGATTACCCCTGTAATGCCGCAGAAGATGCAAAATGAAAGTTGAATGCTCGAACAAGCATCACCATGGTTTTCAATATCCCAATCTACTGCATCTTTAGCGATATCTACGACGAGACAAACGTCCAGTTTCCGGCTAAGTTCAGCAACGCACAAAGGGACTTCAATCCGCGGTATCATTGCACTTTTCATGATGAGCGAGGGTACCGTACCGAGGACTGTTTGCCTCTGAAACAACATCTGGAGGAGTTGGTGGCTACTGGCCACTTGGACCGTTACATTGATGGAGGTGTCAAGGCCACGCCCCACGTTCTAGCCAAACTGAACGGTTTGGCTGCCTTAGAAGCAGCCCCCCAAGGCATCATCAATGTGATCCATGGATCATCAAGCCAGCATGGTATCTAAGCTTTGGGGGATGATCAAGAAAGCGGAGCATATGAGGGAAGTTCTGTCAGTCCAGCTGTAGACTGCCCTAACTCACTCCGCGCGCCCCCCTTTCGGAGAGGGCACGAATTGTAGTTCGAGCTACTACAACTCAAACTCCTGTCACGATTCTGAATGTAATCTCACAAAGTGCAATGTAAGACTAATAAATCACCAAAAAGTCCAAATCCAGCAAATCGTTTTGGAAAATCGATTTTAATCAAAAAGCGCCAAACATGGACTGCTTTGCCAGATTTCAGAGTCGCCACCTAAATATTTTGTTTTGGGAAATTTAGGAAACCCTGACTCGTGCCTAAGGCCACGTGTTCGTCATTACCAAAGTTGCCTCGGCTCGAGAACTTGGGTACGAGGGGGGAAGGTCATGAAATGAGCACCCCTGCTCGCCCAATCAAAGGATCAGCCTCTACTAATCATGATATGTTGTTTTGAAAACACGTGTATTCTTATTCCGGTTTATTAGCTAATTTACTATGTGATGCGCACAACATACAAGTATAGACTAAATCACTCAATTTGGAACAAAACATCTCATGTTTGTTTTCGAAATGGTTTGAATTTGCCACCCTCAAGTAGGCTTAGAAATGCAGATTTGTCACCAAACAAGGTGGGCTTAAAACATGATGATTTGCCACTCCAAGTGGGCTTAAAACTCACATTTTGATGAATTGTTCCAATTCAAGTAATAAAGCCTTCATCCATAGGCATTCATGCAGTCAATCACTTAAGCACATAGCCTCATGGTAAGCATGCTATCATGGCAATCACTTACACACATGCAAGGATGCTAAAGCGTAAACACTTACAGTGTACTCCGAGCCAAAACAGAAGCTAATTAGTAATCAATGCATGATCCTAGCTATGCAAGATGCCTAATGCAACACATGCAAAATGCAACTAAATAGGCTCGGCTAGCTAAGATGGCATATGAATGCAACACTCGATAACATGCTTTGAAACACGTATTCAAGTAAGTATTGAAATTCAATGCAGTTTGAATGATGCGCCGAGCCCTGTGCATGAAATACGAATGAATGATGCACGCATGCAAGCATAAGGTATGCTAATTGAAATATGCTCTAATCTAATCACTGAAAGCGGGTAAATAAAAGGGAGAAAGAAATGGGGGTTGGAAGACATGCACACCCGCACGCTCCCTTATTACACATTGTGCCCTCTCGACAGAGGGTCCGAATAAATAGGCTAGGCTAAGCTAAGCTAAGCTACTTATTACAAACCAACTAATTAACTATTCTAGCTAATTAATTACAAACCGAATTGAAAACTAGCTATGCTAGGCTAATTTAAAATATTACAAACCAAATGCATTAATTAAACGCTTTAACAAATTAATTACAACACTTGCATGAATGAATAGCTAACTTATTCTAAGTTAACAAAAGTGACTAAATGGACTCAAGGATGAGGGACATGCATGCTCGGTCGGCTTCCTCCCGGAAATCCACTACCGTGTCTCATGATGCCTCTGTTTGCACTCTTTTGGACTTCTGAAAATTGTGCCAACTTCTAGAATGCTTCTGACCCACCTTAGGAACATGCTGAGGGATGGTTGGCCAGAGATGGTGGCTATCAGCCAAAGTTGATGGCCATCGGCCACTTTTGATAGCTGATCGGCAGCCTGGGTGGCCGGTCGGCAGCTTTGATGGCCGGTCGGCCACTGCTTCCTGCAATTTCTCCTTTTGCTGCAACAGAGCACAAACAGAGGCATGGCAGTGTATTTGCAAGGGAATGTGTGTGCAACCACACTTCTTATCATGTCTCAAGCTTAAAGGAGTGTAGTGCTCGGCTCTCAAGCCACCAATCACGCATCTCGATGCATGATGGCCAAAGAGTCAAGCTTGCACAATGTTGATGAATGCACAAATAACACATAGGACTCGAGAGGCCTCCACCCTATCATGCACAATCAAGGGGGATGACAATTAAGAAAGGAGCCACGTTTCATCACTTCAAGTATGAAATGTCCCTCGTTTCTCGTGATTGGATTAACGTCCGATCCAAACACAATGCAATGAAACACACATGCAAACAACATGCTATCTATCAATGCTAGAGTGGCACTCATGAGGTTCCATCATATAAGTAATGTATGCATGGCATGTTTGGAGGCTAAAGCATCAAAGCAAGTAAAGAGCATCATACAAGAGGCATGCAATACAATGCTCAATGGACATAAACCAACCCCGAACAGACCTCATGCATGCCCAAACAATGGCCAAAATGTGCTGAAACTTAAACACAAGAAGCAAGAAAAGCATGCTCAACTCATGGCTCGCAAGTTAGGCACAAAGCTCAACCCTCAAACGCATTGAAAGAGTGATAAACATGAGAGTATAACAAGGCTATATGCTCTGAAATTATGTGTTAAATGATGCCATATCACTCAAACAACACAAGTATAGCATGCAAGGGGCCCTAAAGCACAAGGCTAGTAAAGAGCAATACACAAGGAGCATGCAATACTAAGCTTAAACAACTAAACCAGCTCTGGGCAGAGCTAAATCATGCCAAAACAAAGACCAAAACATGCTGAAAAGGGAGCCCAAAAGCTTATACAAGCATGCATACACATTGGCTCACAAACAAGGCATGAAGACACAACTCTCAAACACATTGAAGGAGTGGAAAATGTGAGAGTGTGACAATGAAATATGCTCTGAAATCATGTGAGAAAAGAGGCTATACCATGCAAACATCACATTCCAAGCATGCTAGGGACCTCAAACACAATGCTAGTGAAGTCAACTATGCCATAGCTATACAAAGCAAGCCATATATGACCAAGACCACTTAAAACAGACCTCAAGCATGTTAAATCAGTGGCAAAAATGTGCTGGAGCAAAGCTAACACATGTTGTAATGATGAACTAAAACATGAAGCATGTTAGGCCAACAAGCATGATTGCACTACAAGTACTAAAAGCAAGCAACCAATGACCAAACCAACCCAAAACAGAGTTATGGAAGGTTCAAAAAGTCACAAAAACATGCTTGGACTCAGCTTAAAAGAAGTAGAAAAGCATGCTCAAGTATAAGGCCAACAAGGCATGGAAGCAAGACAAGAGGAGAGGGGACCACCCCCTCTCCTTTTGGACCTCAAAAACACCTTTCCACCACTGAAATTTCTCTAAGTTTCAGTGGTAGAAAGGCCATGCAAAGGCTAAAACAAGAGCCTCAAAGGATGACTCAAAAGCCTAACAAATAAGGCAAACAAGGGGGTGAAACACCACCAAC
Source organism: Camellia lanceoleosa (assembly GCA_025200525.1). NCBI lineage: Eukaryota > Viridiplantae > Streptophyta > Magnoliopsida > Ericales > Theaceae > Camellia > Camellia lanceoleosa. The sequence continues at coordinate 141,913,578 of CM045762.1, forward strand.
TCCCATAGGGCCTCAAACAGCCATCTTTAACACTTAAAAATAGAACTTTTTGTAGTTGGAAGCAAGGCTTAAAACAGTATGCAAAGGGGGCCAAACACTTGATCAAAATAAAGCTTAAAGAGGGAAAACACTCACCCTTGAAGCACAACTTCAAGACAGCAAGTTCTCTAAGTTAAAACCAGTTTTTTGAGTCCAAACAACACCCTCAAGTACCTGAGCAACAAGGTAATGGTGTTTCACTAGGTGCTTTAGTGCAAAAGTGTGAAGAAAACTCACTTTAAGGCACAAACTAGTACAAATATAGAGAGAGAGAGAGGAAAAAAATATAGAGAGAGAGGGATATGTTTTTGCCTTAATCAAAATTCTCTGAACCTCTGAAAGGGGAGAGGAGCCTCACCTCTTATAGAAATCCAAGTCTCAAGCTTGTTAGACAAGCTAGAAGCTTGTTACAATCCCTCCATACACGTGTATAGAGGATGCCTTCTGTGCCCAATAGCTGGCACAACTGGCACCAAAATATCTGGAAAAGCAAAGAAAAGGACCTTGGCCAAAAAATATGACCGACGACCATTAAAGGGGCCGATCGGCCATCAGTGAGGCCGACCAGCCAACACTGATGGCCGATGGAAAGAGGGCATGGCCGATGGGTTGTAGGGCTGGCCAGCAGGCCACCCCCTTCCCTTAAAAACAAAGCCACAAGCTCTTGGTCCACAACCAAGCACAAAACAAACAAGTTGAGAGGCTTCAAGGCAAGGCGCACAACCGAGACCTTCAGGAACTCAAAATGAACACGAGCATGGATGATCATCGAGTGTTCAAACGATGACATCCAAGTCTTGAGGACAGTCAAAAATGGGGTGTCTACAGTTGCCCCTCTTTGACAGAACTCAAAAGGCATGAGATGATGGGAGTGAATGTCAAAGCCCAGAGACGACCCATTTTTGAAGAGGCCGAAGACTTAGACAAACATACAAAATAACAATACAAAGACGCGCCCACGGGCTGGGGCAAAATGCAAATGACATGCTGTAGATGTCCCCGAACGTCCCGGGAGGAGATCCCGTTTTGTTCATTTGGGCTCACTACAGTTCAGGACTCAAAGTCACGGTCCTGTATCTAATCTCATGGAGTGTAATGCAAGACCGATGAATCATCAAAGAGTCCAAATCCGGCAAATATTTTTGAAAACAGATTTTTTGAAAGAAGTGTCAAACATGGACTGCTTTTCCAGATACAGAATCGCCACCTAAATATTTTATTTTGGGGGAATTTAGGAAACCCTGACTCATGCCTGAAGCCACGTGTCTGTCATCATCAAAGTTGCCTCAGCTCGGGAACTTGGGTACGATTGGGGAAGGTCACTTCGTGAGCACCCCCGCTCGCCCGATCAAAGATCGGCCTCTACTAACCATGATATCGAGTTTTGAAAACATTATGTGCTCTTATTCTGGTTTATTAGCCTAGAATTACTATGTGATGTGCACAGCATACAAGTATAGGCTAGATTGCCTAAGTTGGAACAAAGCATCGCATATCCGTTTATTTTGAAAATGGATTGAAGTTTGCTACTCACAAGTAGGCTAAAACACGGGTTTCGACGAATTATTCCAATTCAAGCAACCCAACCTTCACCCACAGGCATTCAGGCAGTTATATCACATAAGCACATAGCCTCATAGTAAGCATGCTATCATGGCAATCACTCACACACATGCAAGGATGCTAAAGCATAAACACTTACCGAGTACTCCGAGCCAAAGAAAGAAGCTAATTAGTAATCATGCATGAATCCTAACTATGCTAAGAATGCCTAATGCAACACATGCAAAAATGCAACTACAATAGGCTCCGCTATTCTAAGATGACATATGAGATGCAACAATCGATACATGTATTCAACTTGGAATTGAAATACAATGCAGTTAGCATGATGCGTCGAGCCCGGTGCAGGCAATACAGATGAATAAATGCAAACACGTGAGCATAAGTATGCTAATTGAAACATGCCCTAATCTAACCATCATAAGCTGGTAAATAAAAGGGAGAAATACGTGGGGTTGGAACACATACATCACACGCACGCACGCTTATTACACAATTGCTCTCGCTCGGAAGGTCCGAATAAATAATACAGTCCGAAGAAATAATTAACTACTCTAGCTAATTAAATATTACAAAACCCTAATTAATTAACAAATTAACTAGGAAAGCGAATAAACTAGCATGCAAGCTATAAAATGGACTGCCTCAGCTCTTGTTCCGAATGATGAAAGATGCATGCGTGCTCGGGTCGCTTTGTCGGGAAATTCCTTGCGATGCCCTGATTTGCCTCTGTTTTGGAAATGGTCCTAGAACAATGTACAAAACTTCCGAAGGCTGCTGACTAGTTTTTGCTACTGGATTTCGATTTCCTGCAACAGAGAGCAAGAAAGGGACATGGCAAAGTATTTTCAACACATGTGTGCATGACCACTCTCCCCGTCATTGCACAAGCTCTAAGGCGTGTAGACCTCGATCCTCGTGCCACCAATCACGCATCTCGATGCATGATGGCCGAGGAGTCGAATTGCACGACTCAATGTGAAATGAATGCACATATAAGCATAACAAGGCCTAAACTCCATCATGGGTAATCCGGAGTGTTTCGATCGAATTGAGACACGTTTCGTCACTTGGAGTACGAAACGTCCCTCGTTTCCCGTATTTGGACTAACCCTACTCCAAACACAATGCAATGAGATGGCATACACAATGTGACTAACATGCAACCCTAAATGCAATGCAACCTAATCATGCTGGCATGCGAGGGATGATATGCAAACATGCAACTAGCATATACAATGCTAAGAACTGAGAATGGCATACTCAATGCACACGAACTATATGGCATATGCAATGCAATATGGACTCAAACTAAAGTGAGTGGACCTCAGCCCCACTCAAATCAGTGGCCATACATGAAAATGAGACAACCGAAATACATGCAAACATGCATGAATACAAAGGCCCGATCCTAAGGCACAACATGCAACTCTAACTAAGCATGGCAAAGGATGAAATATGGCATGGAAACACACATTCTCTAGCTTTGAAACATGATGCACAATGGTCTCGAATCATGCAAACACTTCACACAATGCATGCTAGATGACACAATTACCGAAACTAGTGAAGCGGATTATACTAGAGGTACACAAAGTGATGCACAAATGGCAAGACCAGCCCCAAAAAGACCCTAGGTAGGTCCAAGACAGTGGGAAAATGGCCCAAAATGATGGCTCAATATGCAAAGAAATGAAGCTCATTCAATGGTCCGAAAACAAGGCATACAAGCCCAACTCTCAAACGCATTTAAAGAGTGAAAATCATGAGAATATGGCATACATGTAAGCTCTGAAATATGATATGCAATGGCCCCAAAACATGAAAACACCTCAGTATATGCATGTAATAGACCTCGAAACTCAAAACTAAGCATGGACATTGAACTACAAGCATGCAAAACAAAGATCATTCGACCATGAGACCCAAAAACAGAGCTAAGGCAGTCCAAAATATGCACAAAATCAGTCTAAGGCATGGCCAAAGAGTGCTAGAATTAAGGGCCAAAAGATCATGCAATACAAGCTAGTGAACCATGATTTGCACTACAACTATATGAAGCACATGAGAGCTCATCAAACCAGCCAAAAAAGAAGTATGCCATGCCAAATAATGCCCAAAAACCCATGGAAACATGGCCAATGCATGCAAGAATGATATGTTCCTTTGAAAGGCCAATAAGAGGGTTATTCAACACATGCATGATGGACATATAAAATGGCAAAACCACCTCTGGACAAAGATTATGATGGCCCTAAAACTCACTGAAAAGAGCCCGAAATGAGCCTAGGAAGCACGCAAGTAAAGGCCCCTTTAAAAGGCCTTGAAGAGGATTACTCTACACATGCACAATAGACATTCAACATGGCAAAAAGGGCTCTGGACAGAGCCTATGCAGGTCACAAAACTCTCAAAAAGTGGCCTGAAGCATGGCTTGAAAACATGCAAATAGGGGCTCCTTTGAAAGGCCAAGAAAGCTAGTAAACAAAACAAGGGGTGAGAAGGTCACCCCTCTCTGATTTTGATGCTCAAAAACACATAATAACCACTAAAAATCCGCTAGATTTCAGTGGTCAAAAGGGCCAACAAAGCTCACAACAAAAGCCCTAATGCATGTCCTAAGACAAGAGGAAATGAAGCATGCAAGGGGGTAGATGACCCCCAACAGAAAAATAGTCTTAAACAAACATGTTTAGAAGCTCAAAACAAGACTTTTTTCATTTTATGACAGAGACTAAATATGCTTTCAAATGGAGCTAAGATGTGAAGCAAAACAATGCTTAAAATGGGGGAATGAGTGTTACCCTTGTAGAAAAGACCTCCAGCAGCTTCTGGACCAAAGTAGGAACTCTTCAACCTCTGAAAATGAGCTCCAAGGTGTTTAGGTTGATAGTGGAGGTGTTGTGCTTGGAGGTGTAGTGCAAAGGGTCCAAGAACTATGGACTTTTGAAGCTTGAAGTAGAGAGATATGGAGGGAAGTGTATAAGGTTTAGACACAAAAATCTCAACCCTTGCAAGTGGAGAAGAGGGTCTCTCTTATAGAAGAAGAGGTCCAAGACTTCTCTTAGAAGCTTGGAGCAAAGGGGCCAAGCTTCTTAAGGAAGCTAAACCAAAAGGGTCAAGCTTCTTGAGGAAGCTAGACCAAAGGGGTCAAGCTTCCTCAAGAAGCTCAACAAAAGGTCAAGCTTCTCTTAGAAGCTAAGAGTAAAGGGCCAAGCTTCTTTAAGAAGCCAAAACAAGAGGGTCAATCCTCGGAGGATGGAGCAAATGCCTCCCAGCTGGCATAGCTGGATTGCATTCAGAGAGACAAAAAAACAGAAGGCTAGCCGACCACTCCCCTTGGTCGGCCGACCAGGTTCAAAAGGGTCAAGCTCAAAAGGTGGTCAGCCAGCCCATATTAGTGGTCTCCCAGGTGAATGCAACTCAGTGGTGGTATGGGAGACCAGAAAATGTGGCTCAAAAGTGAGGGAGACCACTTACCTGACAAGAAAAACTGGTTGACCGGGAAAAGGTGGTCTCCAAGAAGAAAAGGTGGTCTCCCACCCTAGCACCACCTTCCTAACAATAAAACTAGGGTCCATGCCAAAAATGAACCCACACCGATGCGAAACGAGGGTTCGGGGGTCAAAACACGCGGCCGGAGGCCCCGAAAACTGACTATTAAGCACCGGAGGTGGCGTGCGACCACAAAGGTGGTCTCTCAGGCCACAGTGTCCCTCTAGGGAGAGGGAACACGGTGTGTACCAAAAACCGAAGCAAACAGAGAAAGTTAAGCGGTCCCGAACCGAGGCGCACGGCCGACGGCTCCGAAAATCGAAAACTGGTCTCCAAACGGGAATAGTGGCCTACGACCACGAAACGTAGCCTACGGCCACTGAGAGATGGTCTTTGAGACCTCTCCCTCCCTTCGGGAAGAGAAAACAGAGAAAACAGGACCTGGTTCGCAACCCGAGGTAAAGCGCAAAAGAGTCCCGAAGTCCGGAAGCAAGGCTCTCAACCGAGACTCTGTGACCTCAGAACGAGCACAATATGCATCATCACCAAGCGCTCAATCGGCGACGTCTGAGTCTTAAGGTCGGTCAAAAATGGGGTGTCTCTGATTGCCCCTCTTTGTGTAACTTCGAAGTCGTAATTGACGGGAGTGAATGTCAAAGCCCAGAGACGACCCATTTTTGACAAGGCCGAAGACTTAGACAAACAGGCAAGATAAACAAAGAGATGTGCCCATAGGCATGGCCGCAGGCGGGGGCAAAATGCAAAACGATATGCACCAAGTCAAACGTAACTCATGATCATGCAAAGAAGTAAGCTGTAATGAAGCAAATATTCATAATAGATGCTACAGTTTTAAGCAAGAATGCAAAGCAGCAACTACATTTCATGTAGTAAGAATGTGGAGAATTACTCAATTCTCGCCACGTCTCACACGGAGAAGATACAATAGCTGTGCAGCTCGTCTGGTCGCACCAGCTTCAAATGAGCCGTTCATACAATATCGTGCCTGCAAAAAAGAGAAACTGAACAAGCACAACACAGTTAGCAACATATGTTCAACACTACATCGAACGCAAACAAACATGGTGCCGATGGGAAAGTGCATCGCAATGCGAGGAGAAACATGCGTGACAACGCAAGTTAAGTATGGAGGTATGACAATACCGGTGAAACATGCACAACAATGCAAGCGATGTTCACAACAATGCAAGTGGCATGCATAACAACGCAAGATAAGTGCGACTTTACGAGCATGTTTAAAACAAAACATCGAGCAAAGAAATGCGAGCTTTGACAAGGACAACTCAATCGCAACCTCCAGTTTACCTCCTGGAGGGGTCACAACGTACTCAAAAAGGATACACCTTGCTTTTGATGAATGACGACGAAACACGCATCGAAAGTTGGAGTTAAAGTTCCCACGGAGGGATTTCGCGCCAGAAAGTGCACTTTCCTTGTACTTTCTCGAGAGCTGGGGACTCCAATCACTACCAAAATTTGCACGGAGCTCAAAGAGGCATGGGAGACCACTCAGGAGGGCCACCGACCAGGTTTGGTGAGAGGGGGTGGTCGGCCTACCAGAAAAGGTGGTCGGCCGACCACCTTGCCAAAAACAGGGGCAGTTTTGTCCTTTTGCATTTGTTTCTTTAAATATACTCGGCCAAAGCACTTTTTGCTCACACTCTCATATCCGAAATTAGTTCCTGCTCCTTCCTAGACCATTTTCTCCCTCAGATCTGTGCTCTATACGCGTTTTCTAACACCCCATGCAAAGTTGTTTCGCGAAATCTATCAATTTTCTTCACTTTGGACCGATTAAAATTTGATTTCAGAGCTTCTTTCTTCATTTTCACCACTTGAGTTAAGTTTGTCTCAACATTTGGAACATTTTATCGGGAGTTGACTTTTGTTGACTTTTTCATTTCCCGAGAGTTGACTTTTGTTGACTTTTTCCAATTTTGGCTCATTTTGCTCATTTTTGCTCCTTTTTTACAGATTTCTTGAAATGACAGGTCATTTTCCTCAGGGCGGGGGTCCTCGAGGTGCCGGGGGTGAGCCAGACATTATGTCGTTGCCTCCGAGGATTCAGCCATTTGTTCCCGAGAGGTATGACCCTCCGGCGCACATCCTTCCTCGGGCCATTTTCTACCATTTCACCGATTTTGATGAGCGAGCACTTGTGGATCTGCTACTGCGGGAGCCAGAGTCCCACCTCTCTTACCAGGCACGAGAGGTATGTACTTTACTTTTTACATTTTCTGCAATGTATTCCGCATCTCATGCACATTCCATGCTTTCGCTATGTATGCTTATCCGCTCATTCTGAACACCTAGTCTATGACACAGTGTTGTGTTTGCATCTTGAACGCACAGCTCAATCACTTGAATTTCTGAACATGCAGCCCATACTTGATTGTGAACATGCAGCACACACTTGTTGAAAGTTGAACACGCTGCCCAAACCGTTGAGTTTTTGAATACGTAGCCCATATTTGATTGTGAACACGCAGCAAACACTTGTTGAAAGTTGAACACGCAACCCATACTTTGAATTTCTGAACACGCAGCCCATATCTTTGAATGTGAACACACAGCACACACTAGTTGAGAGTTGAATACACAGCCCAAACTGTTGAATTTCTGAACACGCAACCCAAAGCCCAAACTTTGAGATGAACACACAGCCCAAACTTTGAGATGAACACACAGCCTAAACTTTGAGATGAACACACAGCCCACTATTTTTGAAACCTTAACACACAGCTCAAACACTTGATGTTAAACACACAGCTCGAACTTTGAGATGAACACACAGCCCACTATTTTTGAAATCTGAACATGCAGCCTAAACACTTGATGTCGAACACACAGCTCGAACTTTTAGATGAACACACAGCCCACTATTTCTGAAATCTGAATGCACAGTTCAAACTTGTTGATTATGAATATGCAGCCCACTATTTTTGAAGTCTGAACACACAGCTCAAACACTTGATGTTGAACACACAGCTCGAACTTTGAATTCTGAACACACAACCCACTATTTCTGAAATCTGAACGCACAGCTCAAACTTGTTGATTATGAACACGCAGCCCACTGTTTTTAAAGTCTGAACACACAGCTCAAACACTTGATGTTGAACACACAGCTCGAACTTTGAATTCTGAACACACAACCCACTATTTCAAATCAACGCAAATTTCAAACTTGTTGATTATGAACACGCAGCCCACTGTTTTTAAAGTCTGAACACACAGCTCAAACACTTGATGTTGAACACACAGCTCGAACTTTGAATTCTGAACACACAGACCACTATTTCTGAAATCTGAACGCACAACTCAAACTTGTTGATTATGAACACACAGCCCACTGTTTTTGAAGTCTGAACACACAGCTCAAACACTTGATGTTGAACACACAGCTCGAACTTTGAATTTTGAACACACAGCCCACTATTTCTGAAATCTGAACGCACAACTCAAACTTGTTGATTATGAACACGCAGCCCACTATTTTTGAAGTCTGAACACACAGCTCAAACACTTGATGTTGAACACACAGCTCGAACTTTGAATTCTGAACACACAGCTCATTATTTCTGAAATCTGAATTCACAGCTCAAACTTTGATGATGAACACACAGCTCGAACTTTGAAATGAACACACGGCCCACTATTTTGAAATCTGAACACGCAGCCCAAACACTTGATGTTGAACACACAGCCCACTGTTTTTGAAGTCTGAACACACAACTCAAACACTTGATGTTGAACACACAGCTTGAACTTTGAATTCTGAACACACAGCTCATTATTTTGAAATCTGAATGCACAGCTCAAACTTGTTGATTATGAACACGCAGCCCACTATTTTTGAAGTCTGAACACACAGCTCAAACACTTGATGTTGAACACACAGCTCGAACTTTGAATTCTGAACACACAACTCATTATTTTGAAATCTGAACACACAGCCCAAACTTTGATGATGAACACACAGCTCATATACTTCATGTTGAACACGCAACTCGCACTGAACACGTAGTCCACAGCATTGCATCTGATTCAGTTTGCACACAGCTTATACTTTCATTTTGAAATTGAATACATGTGTTCATTCTAAATGCAAGTATCTTCCCGTATTACACGAGGCTATGGATCGATCATTGCCAAAGAGTGGTACGAAGCTTCAGAGGTCGCTAATCTGGTTGTGACGGGGTTCGGACCTTCATGCAGGGGATATCACGTTATCGATGGCGGGACCTTGATGGGCGCCCTCGTAGAGAGATGGTGGGACATCCCCAACTCCTTCCATTTCTCAACTATCGGGGACATGACTATGACCCCTTTCGATTTTGCCGTGCTGACGGGCCTTGACGTAGGAGGCTAGTCGATCTCCTACGACGAGGACATGGGCGAGTGGGAGGCTGCCTGGATATATCTGTTGGGAGCTCGCCCACCGTTTGACAAATCTTTAGGCAGAGTCCGGTACACTTGGTTTTTCACACATTTCAGAGAGAGGGTGCCCGAGACTCCCAAGGAGATAGCGCAGTACACTCGAGGGTTTTTGATGTTCCTCCTCGGGACCACTCTATTCTTCGATAGGGGGAACACTGTTGGACTTTATCTGCTGAATGCTCTGGTAAACCTCTCGCAGGTCAGCCAGTATGACTGGGGTGGCGTTGGCTTAGCTACCCTCTACTGCTATATGAGTGCGACCTCACGCAGATGGGGGGACATAGTTGGCGGCTATTGGAGAGCCTGGGAGGTAATTTCTACCCTCTTGGTTTACATTTCTTCTTTTCATTATCTGTACATTGCACACACGGCACACTTTACATTCTGTACCTTGCACTATGCTCTCAGCATTCTACATTTTCTGTACATTTTGTATTCAGCATACTGTATTCTGATGGCTATTGCCCTGTTTTCCACAGCTATGGGCTTTTGCGTACTTCCCGACGCTAGCCCCGGAGCTTGAGGTGGAGGTGCCTCTCATGATTCCTTACTTGCTCGTACTTGAGGGCCAGTACCGGCCGAGAGCTCGGGAGACTCTCCCCAACCTGCGGTAGTTTTTTAACACAGTGCGGATGACCGAGGTGATTCAGAACTCTCAGTTCTCCATGTTTCCATCTTTGATTCATCTTGCACATTTATGATTTCTAATCGGCTTATGCATTGGTTATCCGCAGATCACATGGCAGCCCTGGGTGCCCTTGGGTGGAGATACCCAATTTCAGTTTGTTGGGGAATGGGCCGCTTCTCGGTACAGGATCCTATTTGAGGGGCCAGCTGGTAGGGCCTGGTTTCTGGGGGACCGCTTTATGCGCCAGACTATGGGCTTCCCTGAGCAGAGTGTCCTCGCAGCACCTCTGGACGATATGCGATCCACTGGAGGACTCACTCCCCAAGAGGTCGACATCGCCATGTTGGGTACCGACGTATTTCTACATTTGGAGGAGGGGGAGTACGCGACTTATCGTCATACATACTTGACGCCTCCATTGACAGGTATCCGTACTCTCACGAGGAGGTCTGCTGGCATGCCATCATCGAGTCGAGCTCGGGCTATAGGTGTCCCTTCTACTAGCAGGGCCGGCACATCGAGAGGTGGGGCTAGACTGGTCCCCCCGATTCCCCCGACTTATCATCACGCCGGATGGCCAGACATCCCGACCGAGTTGACTGGATGGCGATACGAGACATCTTACCCGATTCTGATAGAGCCTCCTATGCCTGACCACCGATATGTCAGTGATCCCGACTCACCACCGATATGTTCCACTGCTTTTCATTTATCACTCAGATACTTAGGCATTCATTTATTCATTGATGACTTGCGCTTGTATCTGTAGCCTCCCAGAGAGTACATGGATGGGATGCTCGGATTGGTGGCCTCACTTGAGGGCATGGTCTTGCGGCGAGAAACGCAGCTGTTCATCGCCGGTGTCCCGTTATTCTTTAGTTTTCTTGAATTTATCATACTTCTGATGACATGCTGAACTTGACCATTTCACTGCATTGATTAACTATATGTGTAGAGCACATCTGACACACACCACATTCATATACTATACCTGCATGCATCCACTCCATGTAGCTTTCTTGTCTCTGCATCTGATATACATATTGGCTAATGTATTCAAATTGCGCTCTTTCTTTTCAGATGCCTCCGCTACAGACTGAGCCACAGGCTGGGCCATCTAGGCCTTCTTGGGGAGCTGGGAGTGGAGGTTCGACTCGTGGCTGAGGAGGACGCAGAGCACCTGTCATAGAGGAGGAGTCCGGCGAGGAGGAGGAGCCTGTGCATCCCCAGTCAGAGACATCTGCTGACAGAGAGGGTGACTCTGGTTCCGGTTCCGGTAATGGAGATGATGCCGAGGAGGGTTTCGAGGATGGCAACTCCGATTCAGATGATGATGATGGTGCCGAGGCTGTTCCGCAGAAGAGGACGAAGAGGGCCTCTTATTCCTGCAGTTGATAGTACTGATGCAGCTGTTCCCTGCTTTATTTGCTGTTTTTACTAGTAGTTGTAGCACATTGTACATTATTAGGCAGTTTTATTTTCTGTAAAACTTGTACCCTTGCTGTAAAATGTTGTAACAAAGGAAGATGATGGAATGAAACAGCTTTTGTTCAAAAAGTGTTGTATTTTATGTTCTTAGCATCGCATCGCATCATTTTGCACAAAAATGAGATTGAATGAAAATTGAGCATCGAAAATTTGCCAAGTCAAGTAGTGAAGCAACACAACAAACAAAACGACTTACCTTACTAAGAAACAACGAGACCTTAGCAAGCTTACAACTCGATAAGCAAATCCCAGAAATGTTGATAAACAAAGAACAACAATTTCAACAGACAAAACACGACAACTCAATAAAACTTAACAACTCAATAAACTTAACAACTCGAGTTGATAAGCAAAACTCAACAACAACTCGATAAACAAAACTCAACAACAACTCAATAATCAAAACTCAACAACAACTCAATAAACAAAACTCAACAACAACTCGATAAACAGACGTATCTCGGACGATCGGAGTAACAGAACGCATCCGAAACAGAGTAAAACTCGCACCTTCAACACTGCCAATGCACAGAAATGCTAGGAACTTTCTTCTAGAGACTAGGATAAGACCAAAGCCACACTTCTCTCCATGGCCAACCACCTAAGGAAGCTGGCCGACTAGTTTTCTGTCTTGGAGACCAAAGGGGTGGTCGGTCTACCAGAAAAGGTGGTCGGCCGACCACCTGGTTTAGCGACCACCATATTTCTAACACGTGTCCCTAAAATAGTGTCTTATCCTCTATAAAGGTCCCAGCTTCGTGGTTCTTTCATTTCAGCTTAGTTTTGTATCAAAATGGAGGCATTTCTTGTCCAAAATCTCACAGCTTGGATTGCTTCTCTAGATGGCTCAGAAAAGTTGAACTTCCGGGGCTTCAGCTTGAATGCACTATTCACGCTGGGCCGTACTCCACTGCATCTTCCTTTACTCCTTGCCGCAGCAAGGTTTTGGAATCCGGTAACACACGTCTTTAGCTTTAGTGGGCAAGAGATGTGTCCTACTTTCGAGGATTTCCAAGCTTTGATGGAGTCCGAGCGTAATGAAGAAATCTTGCCTCAACTCCGATTCAGTCATGTCCAAGCCTTAGGACGACTGTGCGGCCTCACTTTGCATGACGCTCGATCATTGATTCACGATGGGGAGTTGGACATCCCAAGCTTGGTTTGATGGTTTTCTGATGCTGGTAACCGCGGCGACCATCATTGGCAGGGATATCGGCGACACGCGCTTTGCTTATGCTTGCTATCTCATTTCTTGCTTGCCCCGGGCTCCGGTGGGTTTAGCACTCGTTTGATTGAGGTGGCCGAGGGTCTGAAAGAGGGCAAAAACTGCATTGCCATGACATTGGCTGAGGCATTGATGGGCTTAGACGCTTTTCATCGCCGGGAGATGGCTAGGCTTGCAGGGAGCCCACTACTATTGCAGGTAATGTTTCCCACCCTATCTCTCATGTATATTTCTCACATCACTCAACCCTCAGGCCCGTTTTTTTCTCACAAAACCCTTTTCTTACTTTTCTCTCATCGTACATCTCTCTATTCTTTAATCTCTCATTTTTCATCCCTCCCCAGGTATGGTTGATGGACAAGTTGAGAGTAGTGGAGTCGTGTCTGGTATATTCAGCTCACAGCTATTTATTCCGACGACGTCTAGTCGATGCCCAAGATAAGGGGTGGTGGTACAACTGGATGTGCAGTTTGTCCGCGGACCGCATTGCCTGGCGTTGCCCTTGGCTCAATCTACTGGCAATGAGTTACAATATGACCCGTCAACTTGGGATTCAATTGATTGGTATGACACACTATGTCTTCTATTTTCCGTTCCGGTTTCGGTGCCAGTTCGGACATAATCAGACTTGCCCGCCAGAGGGGATAGAGTACCCTGCTTCATTCCCAGCCCGAGGCGTACAGTTTGCCCGGTATGCCACAGCATGGAGGACTAGAGAGCTCCTGGTTCCCGCTCCCACTTTCAGTTGCACATTGTCTAATGAGTGCATAGATTGGCTCAATGAAGAGGCACAGATAAGGCCCAACTTGGCGTCAGAGGCTTCGACCAGCTCTGGGAGGGGGCGCAGGAACACCTGACTTATCTATGCCCCGGATTTATTGCTTTATTAGTACTTTCAAGTTTCCTTTACGAATGTAATAAAAAGCGACTTCAATTTGTATGCAAGAGCAAGAGAACTCTGTATTGAAATCAATGAAATTGAAGGTTGTGGATACTAAAAATTTTTCGCTTTGGTCCAAAAATGGTCTAAGTTGTAAAAGATTAATTTGAGCAAAATCAACTTTTTATTAAAACTTTTCAAAACCATTTTCGATATGGATCAGAACTGGACATGCACGAGATCACATCGAGATGCACAACCTAGATTCCAAAGAATCGGAAAGTTGCCCCTAGTCTGAATAGCACTGCATCGGAGATCACAACCGAAGCTCTTGAATGCAGAATAGACAAAGATGACCGAGATGATCAAATGGACAAAGTTGATCGGGGAAATATTTATGGATGAACTTCAGGATGAAGTTGCCTACGTATCCCAAAGATGGGAATCAAACCTTACGTAGTTCAAGCTTGGGTTCACTCGCATATTTTTACTCTCCTTTTACGCTCTAACTTTTGCCAAGGCCGCCCTTTGCGGGTTTTCGGCCTAGCGAGCTCAGTTTTTGTAATTTCAAATTTTTCATGCTCTAACTTTTGCCTAGGTCGCCCTTTCGGGTTTTCAGCCTAGCGAGCCTCTCAGGGGTAATATTTCTTCAACTTGTCCATGTTGATCGGTTAGGAGAACTCTAGGCCATCTAGGTCCATCAGAACCATAGCTCCACCTGACTAGATAGACTTAATGATGTAGAGACCAGTCCAATTGGGTCTGAACTTTCCCCTTGGGTCGTGGATGGGAGCTCGGTTGTCCTTGAGCACCAAATCTCCTTCTTTTAGATTCCTGAACTTGACTTTCTTGTTAAAAGCCCTGGCAATTCTGTGCTGATAACCTTGAACATGGTACAGTGCTTTCAGCCTTCTTTCATCGAAGAGCATGAGTTCTTCAAATCGCTTCTGCTAACTGCTTGGCTATCTCGACACTCACCAAGACTCTTAAAGACAGACATCAATTTCTATAGGTAGAACGGTCTCCATCCCATAAACCAATGAATACGGAGTCGCCCTAGTAGAAATCCTAATTCAGGTCTGGTAGCCCCACAGAGCAAACGGTAGCTTATCTGGCCAATCCCGGTAGGTTTCCACTATCTTCTGCAGTATGTGTTTGATGTTCTTGTTGGCGGCCTCAACTGCTCCATTGGTTTATGGCCGGTGTGTGGATGACTTATGAAAAGCCACATTGTATTTCTCCAACAAGTCAATCACTTCCTTCTTGAAGTGGGAACCGTTATCTGAAATAATCTCGTTTGGGACCCCATAGCGACAAATGATGTTGTTTCTGATGAACTTCGCAACATGTGAAGCCTTCAACACCGCATATGATTGGGCCTCAACCCACTTCGTAAAATAGTCTATCGCGACCAGGATGAACTCATGCCCATTTGACCCCTTCGGAGTGACAACCCCGATCACATCGATTCCCCAAACTGAAAATGGCCATGGCAAAGTCATATTGTACAGTTTCGACGGTGGGATATTCATGCGGTTTGCATGGATCGGACACTTGTGGCATCGCCGAACAAAGCCAATACAATCCTCCTCCATGGTAGACCAATAATAACCTTGTTTGAGGATCTTCCGCGCTAGCATTACTCTGTTCATATGTGCACTGCATTCTCCCCCATGGATGGCCTCCATTAGGCGCTTCGATTCTTCGACTTCAACGCACAGCTTATGCATTCCCAGATGACCTCTCTTGTACAATTTACCTCTGCAGATGATGAACTGAGTGGCTATTCTTCTGATTGCCCTTTTATCCTTGGCATTTGCCCCTGGTGGATATGCTTCTTTCTCCAAGAAGTTTCAAATATCGTAATACCAGGGGTTTTCATCTTGAACCTCTTCTATGGTAGCGATCGACTCGTAGGCTGGCGCAAATTTCTGGTCAATGATAATCGGACGCATCTGGACTCTAAAGGGGATGTCTATCATGGAAGATAGAGTTGCTAGTGAATCTGCGAACCTGTTATTCTCTCTTAGTAGATGAGCGAAATTTAGCTTCTCAAACTGAGGAATTAACAAGTCCAAGGTCTGGTGATACATTATCATCTTTTCTTCTTTGACTTTCCAATCTCCTTTTGCTTGAGACACAACAAGGTTTGAGTCCCCGATGACGTCCAACCGTTTTGCCCCTAGTTCCAGGGCCGTTTCTAAGCCAGCAATGCATGCTTCATATTCTACTTCATTGTTCGAGACTTTGAACTGGAGTTTGAAGGCTAGAGGGATACGGGAATTGTCGGGTGCTATCAACAACACCCTTGGTTTGACGCTCCGTCAAAGTACGTCGTCCAAGTTTCATCGTCGATATGCAAAATGGCCTCATCCGAGAATAAGTACTCAACTGCTTCTCCCCCTTCCACTAGATGATCGGCTAAGAATTCTGCTACTGTTCTTCCCTTGACTGACTTGCGCGTCATATATTTCAGATCGAATTCGGAAAGCAAAAGCAACCAACGAGCTAGCCTACCCGTAAGTGCCGGTTTCTTGAAGAGATATTTGATGAGATCTAATCTTGAAACCAACATTACAGAGTGAGCTAACAGGTAGTGCCGCAGCTTCCTGGTAGCCCATACCAAGGCTAAGCAAGCCTTCTCTAACGGTGTGTAACGGGTTTCATACTCCAGCACCTTCTTGCTCAGATAGTAGATAGCTCTCTCCACCTTGTCTTCAGATTCTTGCGCGAGCATGCAGCCCATCGTAGTCTCAGTTACTGAAAGATACAAAATCAACGGTTTCCCCGGCTCGGGCGGTGACAACACAAGTGGGTTCTGTAAGTATTCCTTGATCTGTTCAAAAGTAGCTTGGCATCGGCCATCGCATTGGAATTTCTTTCCTTTCTTCAGGAGACCAAAAAGTGGTTCACAAGTCAAGGTTAATTTTGAGATAAACCGTCTAATGAATTGTACTTTACCCAGAAAGCCTCTCATCTCCTTTTCAGTCCTTGGTGGTGTCATTTCTAAGATGGCCTTGATTTTGGAAGGGTCGACTTCGATACCTCTCTGTGTAATCAGAAACCCCAGCATTTTCCTTGCTGTAACACCGAATGTACACTTCTGAGGATTCAGCCGCAACCGAAATTCTTTGATTCTTTGGAAGAACTTTTGCAAGGCGATGTAGTGACCCTCTCTTTCTTTGGACTTGACAATCATGTCGTCCACATACACCTCAACCTCTTTGTGGATCACGTCGTGCAATATTCTGGTCGCGGCCCGTTGATATGTAGCTCCAGCGTTCTTCAACCCGAATGGCATCACCCTATAACAGTAAGTCCCCAACGGGGTGGTGAAAGCAGTCTTCTCCCGGTCTTCAGGTGCCATCACTATCTGATTATAGCCCGAGAATCCATCCATGAACGAAAGCAAAACATGCCCCGCTGTGAAGTCCACTAACTCATCAATATGCGGCAAGGGAAAGTGGTCCTTCGGACTGGCTCTATTCAAATCCCTGAAATCCGCGCATACTCGGATCTTACCATCCTTCTTCGGCACCGGAACAATGTTGGCCAACCAAGTTGGGTATTGAGATACCAGCAGGAACCCTACGTCAATTTGCTTGGTGACCTCTTCTTTAATCTTGAGAGCCCAGTCCAAGCGGATCCTCCTAAGTTTCTGTTTAACGGGTCGGATCTCGGGGTCAAGAGGGATCCAGTGTTGTACAATCTCAGGATCGATTCCAGGCATGTCTTCGTAGGACCACGTGAAAACATCTTTGAAATCTTTTAATAAAGCAACTAAGCGCTCGCTTTCCTCCGAAGACAACGTGGACTCGATCTAGACCAGCGGCGGGTCCTCCTCAGTACCCACATTCACAATAGTGATTTCATCAACTGAAGGCTTAACAAATCTTTCCTGCTCTTGATCAATTAAACGTTGCAAAATCGGAGGAATTTTTTCCTCGTCGTTTTCATCAAAAATTTGAAAGTCCTGATTTAAGCAATAAATCAAAGGCACAGAAAAGTACTCAGAAACCACAGCCACAACATTCTCATTAAGCACATCCAAATCGTCCGATTCTTCGGTTACAACAGACTCAAAAGAGAAAGAAAAAGACAACCTGGACAGGACTGTGGTATCCGGGTTATCACCCCCAAGATTACCAGACTTAGACTCAGTCGAGTTGGAATCTGATTCCGACTCCATAGACTCGGTGGAATCAGACTCCGACTCACTACCTGACCCGGTGTTGCTTGACAAAAATCCCTCTTCATACTGCCAAATGAGAGAGGTTGCGATAGATGCATCCAAAATAGTTGACGGTAGGCCCACAGCCGTTCCATTCCCGATCATGCATACTGAGAAGTTATCCCCCAAGCACTTATGTTCGATCGGAGGATCTGAAAGTAGACATGCCAATGTTACCCCCATTTCGATTTCAGTGCTCTTGGAATCCACTTTCTTATTTTGCTCAACCTCAGCTGTTGGGTATGTCTGCTCTTCGGCAACGTCATCCCCGGATAACTGTAGGTCCAAGAAGATCTCAAACTCTGGCACGCGCTTCCTCTCGGCATTCAGCCATGGCTCTGGGAAGCCACAAAAAGGAAAGTCCTCCCCCTCCCGGACAAAGCGTCCGTTTAGGGTACTTTGGATGGGTCGATGCATTAGCTCAAAAGGCTTCCCCGCTTGCTTTGCTCTGGCTCTCCCAGCCATCTCCTTACCTTTTCTCACCCAATCCTCCTTGGTGGGCAGATAACCCAAGCCAAAGGTATGTGGGTTGTGTGGTACTTCGGCCAATGCTGCAATGCCCTTCCGGCTGCTCTTTCCCAATCCCATCCCGGGGATGTGTTGAAGCTTGTTCATGAGGTATACTGATTGGGCACTAACATACAACCCCTCATTAACAGCTGAGATGTTCTGCACGACCCGGGCCTCAGCCAAAGTAAAACTAGATAGGAACACATCCTCCATACCGTGCTCAATTTCCAAAACTGGCGTAGATACTTCTGGCGGTGGATAGATTGACGAATTCCCAAAAACAATGGCTACTCCCGTCCCATGGAGGTATTTCACCATCTGATACAAGGTGGACGAAACTGCCTTCACCTGGTGCAACCACGACCGCCCCAAGAGCAGATTGAAGGTCGCAGAAACTTCCAAGACGTGAAAGTCAATCTCATGTTGTCCCAGCCCAACCTTGGTCTGAATTTTCACTGTCCCCATTACTTCTCGGCTCGTGTTGTCATATGCCCGAATCACCTGGGCTCTTGGCACAAAGTCCGCGGGCTTTAAACCGATTGCGTATGCAGTTCTTGCCGGGCACACATTGATGGCGGACCCTGTGTCGACAAGCACCACGGGTATCCATTTGTTTCTACACTCCACAGAGATGTCGAGTGGCTTGTTATGATTCCCACCCTCAAGTGGCAATTCTTTGTCGAGAAGGTCAACATCGGGGTAGCTCCTCTCGGAAAAACTAAGCCCACCAGCTATTCAAGCGTGGTGTCTATTGAGAGCTTGGCTTTGTCCATGGCTGATGAGACAGCTTGTCAATGCACTCACGATGCCATAAGTAGTCCCCAGATGGAGATGTCTACTTGTATCTTTTTCAACTGTTTCAGTACAGCCTCCTCTTCGAGTTGCTTCTATTTCTGTTTCTCCGCCTCCTTATCTTCCCAGACGCCTCTAGCTGATCTAGATGTGGAGGCTTGAAATACCGCCCACTCCTAGTCATATGATCAACTTTGCCGATGTACCAGGTATCGTCTAGCTGGTTACTTCCCCAATCCTCATCCGTGTGGACAAGAAATAAATCATCGTCTTCCCACCACATTCTGTCGGCAGCCGACAGACACCTGTCCGGCTCCGTTTCTACTATCCTTGTACTCGCAGTACCCTACGTCTACATACTCGCAGCATTCTCTGTTCTTGTGCACACAGCACCTTCAGTCCCCGCAGGGGCTTTAGCTTTCCTAATTCTCTTAGAATCCTCAAACCTTTCCTGTTCCAACTACGTCAGTACAGCTGGCTATTCAATAATTCCTATATTCAAAATGCCCAAATCCCAAGCGAAATTCTTAGCACCGGCGCTCTCCGGTGATGTATTCTGCTCCTCGGCCCTTCCGGCCACAACTAATATTCTTGCCCCTACCGGGCCCTGTTCTGGTTAGAACTCTTCCACAACATCCGGTTGATCATCTAGCCACACAGTAACCTCTGCTAACCCCTCAAAATCAAACCCGTTGACTGCCGTGTCTCCTAGATCTTGTTCGTTGAAAAATTGGAAGTTAGCAAAGCCCTCTTCCACAGCCGCCAAGTCATCTACCCCCTGGTCAATTCTATCCTCAGATGACACAAAGCTCGCCTCGGGTAATTCCACATTTGGCCCAACACGCCTCTCGAGAATGTAGTCCCTGATCAGATACCTTCTCAAAGAAACTCCCAGATTCCTCAGATTCAGACTCAACAATCCTATTCTCCTCTAAAATCTCCCATGTCCCATCTTCGATGGTCACCACCATTAGCTTAGGTTAGGTTCTGGAGATGTCCAACATGCACAAGTCAGTGCTGTCGGGGATGAACACCTTCAGCTTAGGTAAGTGAGAAGGAGTGATATAGATACTAGGATCGTAAGTCACGACCCCAGTCTGGACAAAGTTGATGCATTTGAGAGGTGGAGCTTGGTTATGTGGTGGGAGAGGGTTGGTTGTGACATTGGGTTTCTCTAGAGGCAAAATCACCTATTTGTCAATGAGATCTTGAATCTCATGACGCAATCTAAAACACTGGTCAGTGTCATGACCATGTTGTTGGTGATATGCGCAGTATTTGGCTGGGTTATGAGAGGGAGGAAGTGGATTTGGCAATGGCCTCGGCTCCAGGGGCTTTAAGTGCCCTTTTCTGATTAAAACCCCTAGAGCCTTGGACAGCGGTATATATAATGGGGTGAAGGTTCTTTGGCCTCAAGGTTGGTAATTGGTTGTTTGTGTATTGCTTCCGAACGTGCCGGAGAAAGGCATAGCTGCCATGGGTCTTGGAGGGGGAATGGTGGTGACCATGCTTACTTACTCTTCAGTTTGCGCTTCGAACTGCATTGGTGTTGCGGTTGAAGGTTCTCCTGGGTTGCTCTCTGTCTTGGTCAATCAGACCTTGTTTCATAGCATCCTCAATTTGTACCCCCATCTCGTGCAAATCTGAAAAGGTAGGGAAGGGGAGCACGATCATTTTCTGCATCAGTTTGGGTTGGAGATTGCGCACAATCATCCGAATTTGATCTTTATCAGTCAGCCTTAGGGTTATCATTGAGGCCTTGGCCCTCCACCGGGCTACAAAATCCAAAAAGCTCTCCTTAGGCTCCTATCTTGTTGTCTCAAGATCACGGGTTGTAATCTCGATTTGAGTGTTATAGGTGTACTGTGCAATGAAAGCCTCGGCCATCTCATCCCAGTTCCGTTTGACATCGTCTTCTAATTTTGCATACCAGACAGCGGCCACACCCAACAGGGTCTGGCCGAATAATGAAAGCTTCTGCGGTTTGGTGAGGCCCATCGGCCGTAGTATATCTAAGAACAACCGAAGATGCACCATGGGATCCCCGGATCCGTCAAAGCGGTCGATTTGTGGCATTTTGAACCTATCTGGCAGCGTTACAGCCACGTCGGTATATCCGTCCTCAATGTCTGGGATGGACTTTACCCCCTGGGATTTCTTGAACAACTTCTCAAGCTTGCCCAACTTCAATGTTGTGTGGTCGACCTCGAACTCAAAGGGAGAGTCCGGTAGATTGGTAGGTGTTTTGGATAGTTGGGGTAAGATTGGGGGTGGAGCCGGCCCTGTCGGAATGTCCGTACCTTCCTGGACATTTGGTGTTTCCCCGGGCGTCGGAGCCCCTGGTGGTGGAGGAGCTTGATGTGAAGCAAATGCTCCGTTTTGCTTTTGCAGCCTGGTGATTAGCTCGGCCTGCTGGGCCATGATCGCAGCCTGCTATTTGGAAAATTCTGCTTGGCGAACAGCGTCTTGCTGTATGAGTTTCATACTCTCTTGGAGTTGACGCATCATTGCCTCCATCCTTGACGTGTTCTGCTGATCCATCTGACTGACTGGTATATCTATCTCTATGGCAACAATTGAGACCTCAGCCCAACTATCCACTGATGGGGTAAACCACTGTTCTGGCAACCTCTGCTCAGATACACTGTCTCTTCTCGACCTCCGTCTGACAACCGGGGGTAGAGAATAGAACACTGGTTGTCCGTGAACCAGATCCTCAGATCGATTGAGTCGGCGACCTCTAGTCTAGAGTGCTTGGGGAATATCTGCTTAGTCTGAAGCAATTGTGCTAAACTACCCTAGCAAAAAGATAAATAAAGCAATAATAAGAAAATAAACAACCAGACAAACGGACAACATAACGGCTTAAAATAAACAAACAACAAATAGTTGGGCATCACAACACAGTTTATAAGCTGAAATACACTGTTCTCGAGTACTGATCATTGTTCCCAAATCACTGTTCCCGAAGCTGAATCTGATACCCACAGATAACTGATTCCTAAAATACTAAACTGGTGCCCGCAGGCCTGATGCCCAAACTTGCAAACTGATACATGCATTCCTGTAGAGACGCACTCTAAAGCACATAACAAACTAGTGAGAGCCAAAACACCCCTATGTTGGGGCAGGGTTTCCCTGTCCTATTTTGTCAGGAACTAGGGTTTTTACTACGCACGCAGCGGTTTCAAACAACCTACAATCGGGTAAGCAACCTGTCCTAGCTTGGAATGGTCACTATGGATTCCGAATATGCACTAGGCCAAATGGTCAAAAAGGGTGCCGCGGTAAAACCAGGGTTTGTGTTCCCATCATGGTAGAGCCCGAAACTGGTCAGCCTTATGGCACGCTTCTCGAAGCAAGCCTCCGGCAAACCGTTCAGGAATAGCATACGGCAAACACGGTGTCCTAGGCGCACCAATGCAAATGCAATGCAAAGAAACACATAAGTGTAGTCAAAACCAGATATCATGAGTTCGAGTCAAGTTCTCTAACTCCCCAGCAGAGTCGCCAGAAACTGTAGACGTCCCCGAACGTCCCGGGAGGAGATCCTGTTTTGTTTATTTGGGCTCACTACAGTTCAGGACTCAAAGTCACGGTCCTGTATCTAATCTCACAGAGTGCAATGCAAGACCGATGAATCATCAAAGAGTCCAAATCTAGCAAATCGTTTTAAAAAACAGATTTTTTGAAAGAAGTGCCAAACATGGACTGCTTTGCCAGATATAGAGTCGCCACCTAAATATTTTATTTTGGGGAAATTTAGGAAACCCTAACTCGGGCCTAAGGCCACATGTCCGTCATCACCAAAGTTGCCTCAGCTCGGGAACTTGGGTACAATTGGGGAAGGTCACTTCGTGAGCACCCCCGTTCGCCCGATCAAAGATCGGCCTCTACTAACTATGATATCGAGTTTTGAAAACATTATGTGCTCTTATTCCGGTTTATTAGCCTAGAATTACTATGTGATGCGCACAGTATATAAGTATAGACTGGATTGCCTAAGTTGGAACAAAGCATCTGATATCCGTTTATTTTGAAAATGGATTGATGTTTGCTACTCGCAAGTAGGCTAAAACACGGGTTTCGACAAATTATTCCAATTCAAGCAACCCAACCTTCACCCACAGGCATTCAAGCAGTTATATCACATAAGCACATAGCCTCATAGTAAGCATGCTATCATGGCAATCACTCACACACATGCAAGGATGCTAAAGCATAAACACTTACCGAGTACTCCGAGCCAAAGAAAGAAGCTGATTAGAAATCATGCATGAATCCTAACTATGCTAAGAATGCCTAATGCAACACATGCAAAAATGCAACTACAATAGGCTCGGCTATTCTAAGATGGCATATGAGATGCAACAATCGATGCATGTATTCAACTTGGAATTGAAATACAATGCAGTTAGCATGATGCGCCGAGCCTGGTGCATGCAATACAGATGAATGAATGCAAACATGCGAGCATGAGTATGCTAATTGAAACATGCCCTAATCTAACCATCATAAGCTAGTAAATAAAAGGGAGAAAGACGTGGGGTTGGAAGACATACATCACACGCACGCACGCTTATTACACAATTGCCCTCGCTCGGAGGGTCCGAATAAATAATTAACTACTCTAGCTAATTAAATATTACAAAACCCTAATTAATTAACAAATTAACTAGGAAAGCGAATAAACTAGCACGCAAGCTATAAAATGGACTACCTCAGCTCTTGTTCCGAATGATGAAAGATGCATGCGTGCTCGGGTCGCTTTCTCGGGAAATTCCTTGCGATGCCCCGATTTGCCTTTGTTTTGCAATTGGTCCTAGAACACTGTACAAAACTTCTGAAGGCTGCTGTCTAGTTTTTGCTGCTGGTGTAGACGTCCCCGAACATCCCGGGGGGAGGCCCCTCGTTCTGTTCATTTGGGCTTACTACAGTTCAGACTCAAATTGTCACGGTTCTTAATCTGAACCAAAGAGTCCAAATCCGGCAAATCGTTTTGAGAAAAACAGATTTTTAGAAGAGAAGTGTCAAACATGGACTGCTTTGCCAGATACAGAGTCACCACCTAAATATTTTTTATTGGGGAATTTAGGAAACCCTGACTCGTTTGCCTAAGGCCACGTGTCCGTCATCACCAAAGTTGCATCGGCTCGGGAACTTGGGTACGATTGGAGAAGGTCAGCTATGAGCAACCCCCTCTCGCCCGATCCGAAGATCGGCCTCTACTAACCATGATATCTTGTTTTGAAAACATTACGTGTTCTTATTCCGATTATTAGCCTAGATTTACTATGTTATGCGCACAGCAAACAAGTATAGACTGAGTCACTTGAATTGGAACGAAACATTTCATGTTTGTTTGTTTGAAAATGGTTTGATGACGCTACCCGTAAGTAGGCTAAGACATGAATTTTTCCACCTCAAGTGGGCTTAGAAAATATGGTTTTGCCACTTCCAAGTGGGCTTAAAACTAGCATTCAATGCATTGTCCCAATTCAAATAACCCAACCTCCACCCACAGGCATTCAGGCAGTTATATCACATAAGCAGCTAACCTCATGGTAATTATGCTATCATGGCAACATTCACACACATGTGGCATGCTAAAGCATAAAAGCTTACCTAGTACTCCAAGCCAAAACAGAAGCTAGTTACTAATCATATGCATGACCCTAGTTCATGTTTAAAATGGCTAATGCAACACATGCAAAGATGCAATCTAAACAGGCTCGACTATCCTAAACATGGCATGTGAAATGTAACAGATAACATGTATTCAATTTGGAATTGAAATACAATGCAGTTAGCATGATGCGCCGAGCCTGGTACATGCAAGAAAAATGTATGTATGCAAACATGCTATTATAAGTATGCTAATTGAAACATGACTTAAACTAACCATCGAAAGCTAGTAAATAAAATGGAAAAAAGAAGTGGGGGTTGGAAAACATACACATACTCACACACACTTATTACACAATTGCCCTCGCCCGGAGGGTCTGAAATAAATATTACACAACCAAATTAATTATTACAGAACTTCTAATTAATTAACAAATTAAATGCAGAAGGAAGGTAGCCGCAGCCCTACCTCGGAATGCATGGATGATGCATGCTTGAATCCGTCTCGCCCAGAAACCCGTACCATGCCACTGTTGCCTCTGTTTACACTGCCTTGCTCCTCTGAAAATCATGAAAGTCTCCAGAACTGCTTTGAGCTTCCTTCTGAGTGCTGTGGAGTGCCACCGGCCAGAACAAAAGGTCACCGGCTATGGGAATGGGATTATCGGCCAAAGATTGTGTCATCGGCTGGGAACTGATGGCCGGTTGGCACTAAAGATGGCCGGTCGGCCATCCATTCCTACAGAATCCTGTAGTTAACAGCAGCAGAGGGCAAGCAGTGCATGGTATGGAATTTTCAAGCAAATGTGTGCATGTCCACTCTCCCAATCATGTTATGGACTCAAAGGAGTGTGGCCCTCGACCCTCGGGCCATCAATTGCGCATTTCGATACATGATGGCCTAAGAGGCCAAGTTTTCAATTCAATGTAAATGCATGCAACAAACAAATGAATGCTAACACCCTATCATGTTGAGATCAAGAGCATCAACGACCGAGGATTGAGACGTGTTTCATCACTTTAAGTACGAACGCCCCTCAATCCTCATGCTTGGTTTGACACCCCAAACCAAGCAAAATGTAATGCATGTATGCAATGTGGCTCAACTATGCAACATGGCTCAAATATGCAACATGAGGCTAAGTTACAAGGCATGCCAAATGCAAGGTAACCTATCATGCAAGTATGTAATGTGCCAAATGCAAGTATGTAATGTGCCAAGTATGCAATGCTACAATGCGATGCAAACATGGTATAATGTAAGCATGTAATTAGAGGCAATATGTCAAACATGCAACTATATACAAGGAGGGACTTAAACTGTAATGGGAGGCCTCGGCCACACCCCAAAACAGTGGCCAAAGTGATGGGTGAAGGCAACTAAATGCAAAGCATTCAAGCATGCTAATTGGTCCATTACCTAGACCACAATGTCCAACCTTCAAACATGAGTGAGGAGTGGTAAGCATGAGAACATGGCATTATAATAGGCTCTGAAATCACATGAAGAATGATGCCAAATCCAACAAAATATGCAAGCAAGGCATGCAATAGGGCCTAAATCTTGAAGCTAGCAAAGGGGTCCAAATCATAGCTATACCAACCAAACCCCACCAGACCAAAATGGCTTAAAATAGTCCCTTAGCATTCCAAAACAAGACTAAAGTATGCATAGATCATGGTCAAATCATGCCTAGGAATGGATGCAAGACAAAGGTGGATTCAAGACCAACAAGAGGGCATTGTACCACAACCACCTCAACCACTCATGGCATGGGCTACACAACCAAAAACAGAGTTTCAACATGCAAAATAAGCCCCCAAAACTCACTGATATGGTAGCCTAAAGCCTTAAACCAAGAGGCATGCATTAAGACCTATTTCAAGGCATGAAAGGGATAATGAATGCAAGTATACAAGCATGGATTAGGGACTGAAATGGCATGAGAAATGACTCCAAATCATTGAAACAACCCAACTAAAGCATGCTAATGACTCACACACTCAAGGCTCACAAGCCAAAATACAAAGGGGCTATACCAAACATGGAAAATATGATCAAATAAGCTCCCAACAGACCTTAAGCATGGTAAGACATGGCTAAGAACTTCACAAAGTTAGGCCAAAACATGAGAGCATGGTAGGCTAAATGCATGATGCACTTCTAGGCAAAATGTGGGGAATACAAAGCAAGTATATTATGCATGCAAGGGACCTTTAATCCGACCAAAAATAGAGGTAAGATATGCCCAAATAACACCCAAAAACCTCTGAAATGGAGCCAAGAACAACTAATCATGCATGCTACCCTTATGAGCCAAAGACAAGCACAAATGAGAGACCAAGGGAGAGGGGTGTCCCTCCCCTATGCAAGACCTCAAACCCACTTCATCACCACTGAAAATCCACTGGATTTCAGTGGTGAGAAGGCCAAAACACAATAGTATTCAAAGCTTAACAAAGAGAGCACAAAAAGAGCCAAACAAGGCCTAAGAGGGGGAGGTCGACCCCAAACAACAAAATGACCTAATGAAAGATCTTATGCATGCAAATACAAGACTTTTTCAAGTTATACACAAAGTCTAAAACAGCATGCAAAGTAGGCTAAAAGCTAGTGCAAGATTAGGAAAAATAAAGCAAAAGTGTTACCCTTGAAGAACACTCCAAGAACAGCAAGCTCAGCCTCTTCCTTCTGATCAAAACTAGCCCAAAACTCCAAGAACAACCTCTCAAAACCTCCCAAGTTGAAGTATGGTGTAATAGTGTGTGTCTTAGTGCAAAACTAAGAACAAATCACCCTTTTAGGCCCTCAAACACACACAAATGAAGAGAGAGAGGGAGATATAAAGAGAGAAGGTGTATATATCAGAATATATATGTATTTTGCTCTGGTTTTTTGCTCAACCCCCCCAAAAGAAGAAGGGGGGGTCTCTTATATAGACAAGGGAAATGGCCAAGCTTCTAAGATAAGCTATCCTAAAGGGGTCAAGGGGGTCAAGGCTTCCAAGAGGAGCTAAGCTAAGGGTGCAAGCTTCTTGAGGAAGCTATGATAAAGGGTCAAGCTTGCTCAAGAAGCTTGAGCAAAGGGTGCAATATTCTCTAGGAAGCTTGGACCTAAAAGGGTGCAAAGGTTCAAAACAGCCACACCCGTGCATGGGGGCAGGGTCCGTGCATTCCAGTTGGCACAGCTGGCATGCACTATTCCTGCAAGAGGAAAAAATGTGGTACCGGCCAGAAAAGGAGGCCATTGGCCAAACAGAGTGCCGGTCGACCATCCAAATAGCCGACCGGCCATTGGTATCAAGAAACCAAGGCTGGTGGCATCAATAAATGGCCGGTGAGGTATGGGGAAGACCGGTGAGGTGTGGGGATGGCCAACAAGCCACTCCCTACCCTTCAATGCAAAAACCACAAGTGTTTGGTGCAAAACCAAACACAACAAAAAAAGAAACAGTCGAGTTGAGAGATCCTGAGGCAAGGCACGCGGCCGAGACCTCCGGGAACTCAAAACGAACACAAACATGGATGATCACCGAGTGTTCAAACGGTGACGTCCAAGTCTTGAGGATGGTCAAAAATGGGCTGTCTACAGCTGGATTCCGATTTGCTGCAACAGAGAGCAAGAAAGGGGCATGGCAAAGTATTTTCAACACATGTGTGCATGACCACTCTCCCCGTCATTGCACAAGCTCTAGAGAGTGTAGACCTCGATCCTCGTGCCACTAATCACGTATCTCGATGCATGATGGCCGAGGAGTCAAATTGCACGACTCAATGTGAAATGAATGCACATAGAAGCATAACAAGGCCTAAACTCCATCATGGGTAATCCGGAGTGTCGGCGACTGGGAATTGAGACACGTTTCGTCACTTGGAGTACGAAACATCCCTCATTTCCTGTGTTTGGACTAACCCTACTCCAAACACAATGCAATGAGATGGCATACACAATGTGTTTAACATGCAACCCTAAATGCAATGCAACCTAATCATGCTGGCATGTGAGGGATGATATGCAAACATGTAACTAGCATACGCAATGCTATGAACTTAGAATGGCATACTCAATGCACACGAACTATATGGCATACGCAATGCAATATGGACTTAAACTAAAGTGAGTGGACTTCAGCCCCACTCAAATCAGTGGCCATACATGAAAATGAGACAACCGAAACACATGCAAACATGCACGAATACAAAGGACCGATCCTAAGGCACAACATGCAACTCTAACTAAGCATGGCAAAGGATGAAATATGGCATGAAAACACACATTCTCCAGCTCTGAAACATGATGCACAATGGTCCCGAATCATGCAAACACTTCACACAATGCATGCTAGATGGCACAATTACTGAAACTAGTGAAGCGGATTACACTAGAGGTGCACAAAGTGATGCACAAATGGCAAGACCAGCCCCAAATAGACCCTAGGCAAGTCCAAGACAGTGGGAAAATGGCATAAAATGATGGCTCAATATGCAAAGAAATGAAGCTCATTCAATGGTCCGAAAACAAGGCATACAAGCCCAACTCTCAAACGCATTTAAAGAGTGAAAATCATGGGAATATGGCATACATGTAAGCTCTGAAATATGATATGTAATGGCCCCAAAACATGAAAACACCTCAGTATATGCATGTAATAGACCTCGAAACTCAAAACTAAGCATGGACATTGAACTACAAGCATGCAAAACAAACATCATTCAACCATGAGACCTAAAAACAGAGCTAAGGAAGTCCAAAATATGCACAAAATCAGTCTAAAGCATGGCCAAAAAGTGCTAGAATTAAGGGCCAAAAGATCATGCAATACAAGCTAGTGAACCATGATTTGCACTACAACTATATGAAGCACATGAGAGCTCACCAAACTAGCCAAAAACAGAAGTATGTCATGCCAAATAATGCCCAAAAATCCATGGAAACATGGCCAATGCATGCAAGAATGATATGTTCCTTTGAAAGGCCAATAAGAGGGTTCTTCAACACATGTATGATGGACATACAAAATGGCCAAACTACCTCTGGAAAGAGGTTATGATGGCCCTAAAACTCACTGAAAAGGGCCTGAAATGAGCCTAGGAAGCATGCAAGTAAAGGCCCCTTTAAAAGGCCTTGAAGAGGATTACTCTACACATGCACAATAGACATTCAACATGGCAAAAAGGGCTCTGGACAGAGCCTATTTAGGTCACAAAACTCACAAAAAGTGGCCTGAAACATGGCTTGAAAACATGCAAATAGGGGCTCCTTTGAAAGGCCAAGAAAGCTAGTAAACAAAACAAGGGGTGAGAGGGTCACCCCTCCTTGATTTTGATGCTCAAAAACACATAATAACCACTGAAAATCCGCTAGATTTCAGTGGTCAAAAGGGCCAACAAAGCTCACAACAAAGGCCCTAATGCATGGCCTAAAACAAGAGGAAATGAAGCATGCAAGGGGGTAGATGACCCCCAACAGAAAAATAGTCTTAAACAAACATGTTTAGAAGCTCAAAACAAGACTTTTTTCATTTTATGACAAAGACTAAATATGCTTTCAAATGGAGCTAAGATGTGAAGCAAAACAATGCTTAAAATGGGGGAATGAGTGTTACCCTTGTAGAAAAGACCTCCAGCAGCTTCTGGACCAAAGTAGGAACTCTTCAACCTCTGAAAATGAGCTCCAAGGTGTTTAGGTTGATAGTGGAGGTGTTGTGCTTGGAGGTGTAGTGCAAAGGGTCCAAGAACTATGGACTTTTGAAGCTTGAAGTAGAGAGATATGGAGGGAAGTGTATAAGCTTTAGACACAAAAATCTCAACCCTTGCAAGTGGAGAGGAGGGTCTCTCTTATAGAAGAAGAGGTCCAAGGCTTCTCTTAGAAGCTTGGAGCAAAGGGGCCAAGCTTCTTAAGGAAGCTAAACCAAAAGGGTCAAGCTTCTTGAGGAAGCTAGACCAAAGGGGTCAAGCTTCCTCAAGAAGCTCAACAAAAGGTCAAGCTTCTCTTAGAAGCTAAGAGTAAAGGGCCAAGCTTCTTTAAGAAGCCAAAACAAGAGGGTCAATCCTCGGCGGATGGAGCAAATGCCTCCCAGCTGGCACAACTGGATTGCATTCAGAGAGACAAAAAACAGAAGGCTGGCCGACCAGTTCAGGTGGTCGGCCGACCACTCCCCCTGGTCAGCTGACCAGGTTCAAAAGGTTCAAGCTCAAAAGGTGGTCGGCCAGCCCATATTGGTGGTCTCCCAGGTGAATGCAACTCGGTGGTGGTATGGAAGACTAGAAAATGTGGCTCAAAAGTGAGGGAGACCACTTACTTGACAAGAAAAATCGGCTGACCGGGGAAAGGTGGTCTCCGAGAAGAAAAGGTGGTCTCCCACCCTAGTACCACCTTCCTAACAATGAAACTAGGGTCCATGCCAAAAATGAACCCACACCGATGCAAAACGAGGGTTTAGGGGTCAAAACGCACGGCCGGAGGCCCCGAAAACTAACTATTAAGCACTGGAGGTGGCGTGCGACCACAAAGGTGGTCTCCTGGGCCACAGTGTCCCTCTAGGGAGAGGGAACAAGGTGTGTACCAAAAACCAAAGCAAACGGAGAAAGTTAAGCGGTCCCGAACCGAGGCGCCTGAAGCGGCTCAAAATCGAGCTGGTCTCTAACAGAATAGTGGCCTCGACCACGAAACGTAGCCTCTGACCATCGAGAGATGGTCTTCCCTCCTCGCCGGAAAACAGAGAAAACAGGACCTGATTCACAAACCGAGGCAAAGCACAAAAGAGTCCCGAAGTCCGGAGGTAAGGCTCTCAGCCGAGACTCTGTGACCTCAGAACGAGCACAATATGCATCATCACCGAGCGCTCAATCGGCGACGTCTGAGTCTTAAAGTCGGTCAAAAATGGGGTGTCTACACATGCACAATGCAGAACATAACTTATGATTATGCAAAGAGGGCTGTAAAGAAATATCATGCAATTGTTGTGCAAAGAAATACTACAGCAAACTCATACATAAGTAAGTAAGTGAACACACCACGCGCGGGAATTACAAGCCGAACTACATTTCGTGTAGGAAGGATGTAAGAAAATTATGCAATCTTCACTGTGCTCACGCAGAAAAGACTAGAAGTGACTATCGGGAACACCCAAAGTCTCAAACAAAACAACTCAAATGCATACCAAATGTGAAAGAAAAAGGACATCCAAACGCGTATCAAACGTGCGAGGAGAAAGATGACCAAACGCGTGTCAAATGCAAAAGGAGAGAGATACGTCCAAACACGTGTCAAACGCGAAAGGAGAAAGATACGTCCAAACGCATGTCAAACACGAGAGGAGAAAGATGCGTCCAAATGCATGTCAAACGCGAGAGGAGAAAGGTGCGTCCAAATGCATGTCAAACGCGAGAGGAAAAAGGTGCATCCAAACGCATGTCAAACACGAGAGGAGAAAGGTGCGTCCAAACGCATGTCAAACGCGAGAGGAGAAAGGTGCATCCAAACGCATGTCAAACGCGAGAGGAGAAAGGTGCGTCCAAACGCATGTCAAACGCGAGAGGAGAAAGGTGCGTCCAAACGCATGTCAAACGCGAGAGGAGAAAGGTGCGTCCAAACACATGTCAAATGCGAGAGGAGAAAGGTAACCAAGAGAGTTCGAGGGAACAGGAATGATCTCACCTGGAATCCCTCTGACTGAAACACATACAACATCGTCTGGTTGTACCAGCTTCAAATGAACCGTACATAGAATATCGTGCTTGCACAAAAAGAAACTTTGACAGCTACAATATAGTAGAAACACATGTTTGACGTTACATCAAGATATAATTTCAATACAAGATAAACACGTGCATATATGATGCAAACGAAAAGGTGCATAACAACGCAAGGGAGACGAGTGAAAAGTGCATAATAATGCAAGTAGAATAGTGCATAACAATGCAAGTGAGATGGTGCATAACAATGCAAGTGGAACGTGCATAACAATGCAAGTGAAATGGTGCATAACAATGCATGTGAGACATGCATAGCAAAGCAAGTGCGAGAAATGTATGCTCCATGCAACATTACGATGCACATTTCATGCCAGGGTGAGAAGTGCACATTCTATGCAAGCAAGGTTAAAACATGCTCCATGCAATATACATATTCTATGCAATGTAAACATGAAGATCTATTTGACACAACGCGCATATGTTATGCAAACGCGATGATGCATGTTTGATGCAAAAATGAAAAAGGCATATAACAAATGCAAACCTCGTGAACGTGATAAGAACACTGTAAAGCCACGCATTCAAAGATAATTTTCGAATCTAGCAATATGCAAAAGGATACGAAAAAAGGATACATTTTGTGCTTATCGAGTGCCACATACGAAAAACACGATTTGAGGTCACCACAGAGGCTACTTAAGCTTCAAAAGGTACACTTTCCTGCACTTTCTTGAGATATGAGGGCATTAACCAACAGAACAACCCCAAACAAGGGCATTGGAGGTCCATCGGCCACAAGAGGGAGCCAACGGCCACCCATCGGCCACCAGATAAGCTAATCGGCCAACAAAGTGGCCAGCCGGCCAACAATTTGGCCGATCGGCCAAACATGGCAGATTCGGGGCAGTTTGGTCCATTTGCCTTGGGTCTTTAAGTATAGGGTCCAAACCCTATTCTTTCACTTTCTCAAGCCCGAAACTTCTTCCCCTTGTGCTCTAGGCCAATTTCCTCCTTCGATCCGCGTTTTATGCACACTTTCAAGCGTCCCACAAACATTCGATTCGCGAAACCCTTGAGATTTCAAACACTTTGAACCAATTGAAAAGTGTTTTTGGTGCCTCATTCTTAATTTCCATCACTTGGGGTTTGTTTCTCCCAAGTTACCCTTGGTCTTCGTGCCCTCTTCCGCACTTTGACATTTTCTTTCATTTTCACCCCTCGGAGTTGACTTTTGGTATTTTTGCCCATTTTCCATACCTTCGACCATTTTTCTCATTCTTCTCGAGATGGTTGATGATGTTTCACATGGCGGGGCTCCTCCAAGAATGGAGATGGATCCCGAGTTTGAGCCTTTGCCGCTCGGCATTTGGCCTTTCGACCCAACAACGTACGATCCTGACGTACACATGTTGCCTCCTGACGGTATTCACCAGTTCAGGAGATTTGCGTGACATGCTCCGGAGAACCTCCTGCTACGCGAGTCGGAGTCACACTTATCCTATGGCGCCGCTGAGGTATACTCTTCCTCTTTACTTTCTGCAATGTAGGTCATATGTCTTGGATAGCCAATATTACTCTTCATCTAATTAATCCAAACACACTTGTACATCACATGCCTAGTTCATTTTGAGCACATTCGTACATGATACTTCTATCAACTCGAACATATGTACACACTACATTTCTATCAATTCTGAACACATGCATACACTGTATTCTTGACACTGCTTTGCATCTATTTATCTTGGACACAGGGAGATTCTCATGCCTTCCGGGGTTATGGGAACACGATTGCACGAGACTGGTACATGGAGCTACCCGATGATGTTCGCCACATCATCAATGAGGCCGATTTTAGTGTATTCTGCATGGGACTTTTGCACCTCACTGCGAGTCAGCCTCTTCTAGGCGCCTTAGTGGAGAGGTGGTGGGACACCACCGATTCCTTCCACCTTTCTACAGCAGGGGAGATGACGATGACTCCCTTCAACTTCTCCATGCTCACCGACATCGGAGTAAGGAGTGATCTGATCCCTTACGACACTGATATGGGCGAGTGGGATGCTGTTCAGATCTTTTTGCTAGGGACTTGCCCACCTCTCTCTCGACCAAGGATGGTGCGATATTCGTGGTTCGCCGACCAGTTCAGGGGGGAGACGCCGACGACCCGTGAGGAGGTCGAGCACTATGTCCGGGGGTTCCTCATGTTCTTGCTTGGCACTACTTTATTCGCCGACCAGGCGAACACCGTTGGCCTCTACCTCTTGACTGCACTGGTAGACTTGTCTCACATCTGGCGCTATGACTAGGGCGGTGCAGGCTTGGCCACACTGTATGGATACATGAGTTCCTCATTTCGCCGGAGCGGGCACCTGCTAGGAGGCTACTGGAGAGCCTGGGAGGTACATCTTTCCCTTCTGCTTTACAGTCCTGCTTTACATTATCTATACGCCCCACATACTACATAACATGCAATCTGCTTTACACTAGTTGTACACGGCACACATTGCACAATACACTGCACATCATTCTCTGATTTCTACTTTATCTGTATACTGATTTACTGATAAACATACTCATTATTACCCTTTCACATTCTGTAGTTGTGGGTATATGCCTACTTCCCGAGGCTTGCCCCAAAGCCGAAGGTAGAGATGCCTCTCATGGTTCCGTATTCACATAGGTACGATGTGAGATGCGAGCGGAGGCCGCGAGAGTCTTTCTCATTCTTCCGCCGATATTTTGACATTGTAGCCGCAGCGGAGGTATTTCAAACCTTACAGTTCATCTGAGCTTTGCTTTATATTGCACTTTCAATAGCAGATAACAACCTGTATATCCATCATTTGCAGATCACCTGGCGACCACAGGCGATCTTTTGTGATTAGACACTAGTTTATGGGCGCTCGGGAGCCTTCCCGATTCTGGGTTTTGCTTGAGGGTCCGATCTGTCGAGTGTGGTACTTGGGTGAACGCTTCCTGCGACAGAGCCTTGGTTTACCCGAGCCAGTGGTTCCGATGCCGCCTCCTGCGCACATGAGGTTTACAGAGAGGTACACCTCGCAAGAGATAACCGATTTCCCGATAGGTTGGGATGCCGACTTCTTCAGACTTGACGGCGATTACACGGTCTTTATCCAGACATATCTCACGCAGCCTCTGGCTAGTGTTCGCCGAGGTGAGAGAGAGAGACCTATAGCCACAGCAGGAGGAGTGGGAGGATCCAAGGCGACCCAGGCCCATGGTAGGAGGGGTTCCCGGAGGGGACAGAGGGCAGAGTGGCCAAACCTGCCCACCACTATGACATGCCGAGGACGGGCTGGAGAGACTTATCAGATTCTCATCGCTCCTTCCCCTGCTAATCATGAGCTCATCGGAGTTCGAGGCCCGACCCCGGTATATGCTATACTTTATATTCTCTACATTCATTTCATTTCAGTTGATATTCCGCAGATTACTAATTACCTCAACACTTTTGTAGGTTTCCATAGAACACTGGGCAGACTCTAGAGCTGTCGGCTTCTCTGATGGGGATGATGTAGAGGAGCATGGACCTGCTCATTATTTACGGTATTCCAGCAAGTTCTTTCAACCTCTGTCCCAAAGCCCTCTATAATCTGCTCCATACTGATCTGATGCATCACGTTATCAATAATGCATTTGATACACCACACTCATATACCACTCACAGCACTGATACACTGCATCTCATATATTGGCCACGGCCCTCATACACTGCAATCACTCACCGCTCACGACATTCAGATACTGCTCACAGCATTTATACACTGTAATCATATATTGTATTTGATACAACACTCAGCTTAGCATAGCATAACTGATGCATTTGCCAAATTGTTCTTTTCAGGCCCCATTCCAGATACTGGCCACGGCGAGCGCCTCAACAGGACGAGGGACTCTAGCGCACAGCCGAAGCAGAGTTAGGCGTGCTCACACCGGGAGTAGTTCGCGAGAACCTGCCCTAGATGATGATGAGTCTGACGAGGAGGCAGTGAGTCCACAGTCAGAGTCGTCTCTGGATAGAGATGGGGCTGGAGATGGTTCGGGTTCAGACTCAGGTAGCGGAGCTAAGGGCGATAGTCCTGGGCCTTCGTCGAGGAAGAGGACAAGGAGGGCTTCCCAGTCTTGAGGTCGCTGGCGCGGATTCAAATATTTTGTTTTTGCTTTATTTATCTTTTTGCTTGTAGTTTTTGCACATTGTACTGCCTCAGGCAGTTTTTTGTTCTTTAAAACTTGTACTCTTGCAAAAAAAAAAAAAAAAAAAAGAAACCATGATGGAATGAAAACAGCTTTTTGATTGAAAAAGTGTTACATTTTACATTCTAAGCATCACATCGCATCACATCACACAACATGTAAATGAGATTGAACTTTGTTTGAAAACTACACACTCGAATTGCATTGTCTTAATTAGTTAGCGAACCAACTGACAACTGAAAGAACAAAACAACTCGATAAGCAAAACCAGGACTTGACATGCTAACCAAATATGAATACAACTCGATAAGCAAGACAAGAACCTAACAATCAACGCAAAATCTAACTTGATAAACAAAAATGCAACAACTCGATAAACAAATTAAAGTAACACAGGCACGACTTCACAAAATCGTCACAAAAAGCATTCGAAGTGGAACACGACACAAGTTCTCAACACTTCCAACACATGGACAGCTCAGAGAACAAAGGAGGGGCCATCGGCCAAGGTGGGAGGCCACCGGCCACCATAAAGAGCTATCGGCCACAAGAACTAGCCAATCCACTAAAAAGATGGTCGGTCGGCCATTTAATGTAGAAAGTGACCAGATTGTTGCCACATGTCTTCCACTCAACACCTTATCTTCTACAAAAGCCCCAGCTTCGTAGTTTCTCCATTTCAACTATGTTTTTGCCCCAAATGGAAGTATTTTTTGTCCAAAACCTCACAAATTGGATTGCAAACTCAGATGGCTCAGAAAAGTTGAATTTCCTGGGTTTCAAAATAAATGCACTATTCACGTTGAGCCGCACCCCGCTGCATTTCCCATTCCTCCATGCCGCGGCTAGGTGTTCGAATTCGGTAACTCATGTTTTTAGCGTTGGCAGACAAGAGATATGCCCCACTTTTGAAGATTTCCAAGCCTTGATGGAATCTCAGCGAGATGAAGCGATCATACCCCAATTCTGCTTTGGCCACATCCAAGCCTTAGGACGGATGTGTGGGCTTACTTTGCATGGCGCTCGGTCTTTGATTCGCGACGGAGAATTAGACATCCCCAGCTTGATTCATCAGTTTTCTGATGCCGGTGATCACGGCGATCATCACTGGCAAGGTTTTAGGCGACATGCGCTTTGCTTGTGCATGTTATCTCATTTCTTGCTTGCCCCAGGCTCCAGTGGGTCTATCGTCTGTTTGATTGAGATTGCCCAAGGTTTAAAAGAGGGCAAGAGCTGCATTGCCATGACACTAGCTGAGACATTGATGGGTCTGGATTCTTTTCATCGCCGAGAGTCGACTAGGTTAGCGGGGAGTCCACTACTACTGCAGGTAATGTTTCCCACCCTTCTCACATGTGTATTTCTCACATCACTCGACCCTCAGGCTCTGTTTTTTTTTCTCTCAAAACCCTTTTCTCACTTTTCTCTCCTCGTGCACCTCTCTATTCTTTAACCTCTCATTTTTCATCCCTCCCCAGATATGGTTGATGGACAAGTTGAGGGTTATGGAGTCATGGCCAGCATATTCAACACGCGGCTATTTCTTCCGTCGGCGTTTAGTCGATGCCCCAGATGAGGGATGGTGGTGCGAATGGATATGCAGTCTGTCCGCTATCAACATTGCTTGGCGCTGCCTCTGGCTCATTCTACTGACGATGAGTTACAGCATCTCTCGGTAACCAAGCATTTAGCTGATTGGCCTGACACACTATGTCTTTTACTTCCCATTCCGATTCCGACGCCAATTTGGGCATGATCAGACTTGTCCAGAAGACAGGATAGAGTGCCCTGCCGCATTTCTAGTCCGAGGTGCACAGCTAGTTCAGTATGCCACAGCATGGACGAGAGAGCTTCTAGCACCCGCTCCCACTTTCAGTTGCACTCTCTCTGACGAGTGCATAGCTTGGCTTGATGAATAGGCGCAGGTTGGGCCTACTTTGGCATCAGAGGCTTCCATAAGCTCTGGGAGGGGGCGCAGGAACATCTGACTTATCCGTGCCCCGAGTTTATTGTTTTATCAATACTTTCAAGTTTTCTTTATGAATGTAATAAAAAGCAACTTCAATTTGTATTCAAGAGTAGGAGAACTCTGTACTGAAATCAATGTAATTGAAGGTTGTGGGTACTGAAAATTTTCCATTCGGTCCAAAAATGGTCTAAGTCATAAAAAGATTAATTTGAGCAAAATCAACTTTTATTAAAACTTTTCAAAACCATTTTCGATATGGATCAAAACTGGACACACCCGAGATCTATCACTAAGATGTACAACCCTGGATCTAGGAACTAGAAAGTTGCCCCTAGTCTGAATAGCACTGCAATGGAGATCACAACCGAGCTCTTGAATGCAGAATAGACAAAGATGACCAACATGATCACATGGACAAAGTTGATTTGGAAGTGTTTATGGCTGGACTTCGGAATGAAGTTGCCTACGTAACCCAAAGATGGGAATCAAGCCTTATGTAGTTCGGTTCAGGTTCACTCATGTATTAACACTCTCCTTTTGCGCTGTAACTTTTGCCAAGGCAGCCATTTTCGGGTTTTCAACCTTGCGAGCTCAGTTTTTATTATTTCAAATTTTTCATGCTCTAAGTTTTGCCTAGGTCACCCTTTCGGGTTTTCGGCCTAGCGAGCCACTCAGGAATAGTATTTCTTCAACTTGTCCATGTTGATCAGCTGGGAGAACTCAAGACCATCTAAATCCATCAGAACGACAACTCCACCCGACCAGATAGACTTGATGATATAAGGGCCAGTCCAATTGGGTCTGAACTTGCCCCTAGGGTCGTGGATAGGAGGTCGGTTGTCTTTGAGTACTAGATCCCCCTCTTTCAAATTCCTGGACTTAACCTTCTTGTTGAAAGCCCTGGCAAATCTTCGTTGATAACCCTAGACGTGATACAGTGCTTTCAGCCTTCTTTCATCAAAGAGCATGAGTTCTTCGAACCTTCTTTGCTGCCAATCTGCCTCAGCTATCCGACACTCAGCCAATACCCATAATGATGGAACCTCAACTTCGATAGGTAGAACAACCTCCATCCCATAAACCAAGGAATACGGAGTTGCCCCGGTAAAAGTTCGAATTGAAGTTTGGTAGCCCCAAACAGCAAATGACAGCTTGTCTGGCCAGTTCTTGTAGGTTTGTACCATCTTCTGCAGAATGTGCTTGATGTTCTTGTTGGCGGCCTCAACTGCTCCGTTGGTTTGGGGCTGATATGTAGATGACTTATGAAAAGCCACATTGTACTTCTCCAACAAGTTGATCACCTCCTTCTTGAAGTGGGAACCATTATCCAAAAAAATCTCATTCGGGACCCCGTAGGGACAAATAATGTTATTTCTGATGAACTTAGCAACATGCGACGCCTTCAACACTGTGTAAGATTGGGCCTCAACCCACTTCGTGAAATAGTCTATCGCTACCAAAATGTACTCATGCCCATTGGACCCTTTCGGAGTGACAGCCCCAATCAAATCAAGCCAATACAATCCTCCTCCATGGTTGACCAGTGGTAACCCTGTCTAAGGATCTTCCGGGCTAGCATCACCCCGCTCATATGTGCTCCGCACTCTCCTCCATGGATGGCCTCCATCAGGCGCTTGGACTCTTCAGCATCAACACACAGCTTGTGTATCCCCAGATGGCCCCTCTTGTGCAGTGTACCTCTGCAAACGATGAACTGAGCAGCCATTCTTCGAATTACCCTCTTATCTTTGGCATTTGCCCCTAGTGGATACGCTTCCTTTTCCAAGAAGTTCCAGATGTCGTAATACCAAGGGTTTTGATCTTGTACCTCATCTATGGCAACGATCAGCTCGTAAGCCAGCACAAATTTCTGTTCAATGATGATCGAACGCATCCAGACTCCAAAATGGATGTCTATCATAGAAGATAGAGTTGCTAACGAATCAGCGAACCTATTGTTCTCTCTTAACAGATGAGCGAAGTTCAATTTCTCAAACCAAGGAATCAAAACGTCCAAGTGTAGACACCCCATTTTTAACCATCCTCAAGACTTGGACGTCATCGTTTGAACACTCGATGATCATCCATACTCGGGTTCGTTTTGAGTTCCCGAAGGTCTTGGCTGCGCGCCTTGCCTTAGGATCTCTCAACTTGTCTGTTTTGTGCTTGGTTGTGGACCAAGGACTTGTGGTTTTGCTTTTGAGGGAAGAGGGTGGCTTGTTGGCCATCCTTGTAACCCATCGGCTAAGCCTTGTGCTTGTCAACCTTGTTTCGTTGTCATCGGCCATTGGTGGTGGCCGATCGGCACTTTTTTTGGCCGATCGGCACTCTTTTTGGACGATCGGCCATATCTTTTGGCTGAGGCCCCTTTTTTTGCTTTTGCAGATATTTTTCTTCCAGTTGGTGCCAGCTGTTGGTCACTTGGTGTATCCTCCATACACGTGTATGGATGGATTTGGACCAAGTTCTACCTTGCTAAACAAGCTTGGAACTTGTTTTTGTATAAGAAGGGAGACCCCTCTCCCTTTCCAGAGGTTCTAAAATCTGAGATAAAAAACATATATCTCTCTATATTTCTTCCTCTCTCTCTCTCTCTATATTTGTGTGAGTTTGTGCCTTAAAGTGTGTTTTGTCTTCACTTTTGCACTACAACACCTAGCAGTAGACTACCATCTTTGAGTTGAGATTCTTGGGAGTGTTATTTGAGCTCTAAAAGTTGGTTTTTGCCTTAGAAACTACTAGTTTCAAAGTTGTGCTTCAAGGGTGAGTGTATTCCCCTTTTAAGCCTTTGTTTGTATACCATATTGGCCATCTTTGCATGCTTCTTTTAGCTTAGCTTTCAACTGAAAAAAGTCTGTTTTTGAAGTGCTTAACATGTTTGTTTAAAGCCTCTTTGGTGTTAGGGGTGGTCTACACCCTTTAGAGCCTTGTTTGGCCTTGTTTTGAATCATCTCTTTGAGCCTTTGTGATCACCTTTATTTGGCCTTTCTACCACTGAATTCCAGAGGAATTCCAGTGGTGGGAAGTGTGTTTTGAGGCCTTAAATAGGAGGGGGTTGTCCCCCCTCCTCTTCTCTTGAATGCTTGTGTTGTTGGCTCACCAAGTTGACATGTTTTTATACCTCTTTGTGGCTCCATTTTAGTATGTCTTAGGCCTTGTTTTGCCATGATATAACACTATTTTAGCTTGGTTTCATCATATCTTGCATGCTCCTTGCACTTGTAGTGCAAATCTATTCACTAGCCTAACATGCATCATGTGTTTAGACCATCATTCTAGCATGTTTTGGCTTAACACCAAGAAGCTTTTGTCAATGTTTTAGCATGCTTAAGCTCTAAT
Source organism: Camellia lanceoleosa (assembly GCA_025200525.1). NCBI lineage: Eukaryota > Viridiplantae > Streptophyta > Magnoliopsida > Ericales > Theaceae > Camellia > Camellia lanceoleosa. The sequence goes on from CM045762.1 coordinate 141,955,739, forward strand.
TTAAGTGTTTGGGGTCATGCATGCATTTTTTTGTTTAGCCATGGTTCAATCTAGCTCACTAGCTTTGTGTATTGAGTCCACTAGCATGCATTGCTTGGACTATTTTCATGATTTGGCATCATTTTATGTGTGATTTCAGAGCATGTTTCATTGCCATGCATTTACATCTTTCACTCTTTCAATGTGTTGGAGAGTTTGTGCTTTATGCCTTAAGAATGAGCCATTGCGTATGTCATTTTGCCTAAGCTTGTAAGCTGCCATATTAGTGTGTCTTTGGTCTCATTTTTCCATTATATAACTCTGATTTTTGTTGTTGAAGTCGCCTCATCTTGGTTTTGATAGGTGTAGTGTAATACTCCTTATTAGCCTTGCAAGTTCATGCTTCATGCTTACCATGCTAGCTTATTTTGGCTTCCTTCCATGCATGTTTTAGTCTTATTTTGACATATTATAGGATTGTTTCGGGTTGTCTTGGCCATATGCTTCGTGTTTTGTATAGCTATAGTGCAAGTACCTATGCTAGCTTCAAGCTTTGAGCCTTCTAGCATGCCATTTAACATGACATTTCAGAGCATATAGGACTGCCATGTTCCCACTTCTTTCACTCTTTGAATGCCTCTAAGGGTTGTGCATTGTTGCCTAGCTTATGGACCAATATGTGTGCATGCATGTCTTGCCTTTTGGTGCCTTAGTTTTGGTGTTATGGCCACTGTTTTGGGCATGGCTGAGGTCTGTCTATATCCAGTTTAAGTCCATCTTGCATGCTTGTTGCATTGCATGTTATTCGCATGTTGTTGCATGTTTGTTGCATTGCATTTTTTTTTTTTTTTTTTTTGCATACTTGTTGCATTGCATTGTGTGTGCATGCATTGCATTGTATTATGTTTGGATAGGTTGTCAATCCAAATACGGGGAACGAGGGGCATTTCATACTTGAAGTGATGAAATGTGCCTCATTCCTTCGGTCACTGACACCTTTGATCATGCATGATAAGGTGGAGGTTCATTGAGTCTTATGTGTTTATTTGCGTGCATTCATTTGTCATTGATTTGTGTAACTCGGCCTCTTTGGCCATCATGCATTGAGATGCGTGATTGATAGCTCGAGAGCCAAGCACTACACTCCTTTGAGCCTTAGACATGATAAGGGGTGTAGTTGCACGCACATTTTCTTGTAAATACACTGCCATGCCTCTGTTGGTGCTCTGTTGCAGCAAAAGGAGAAAGTGCGAGGAAGCGATGGCCGATCGACCAATTTGTTTGCCGATCGGCTATCAAAGTTGGCCGATGGCCATTATCTCTGGCCAATGGCCACTCATTCTCGGCCGATGACCTCTCATCATGTCAATTAGCTGGATCAGAAGTGCTTTGGAGGTTGGCATAGTGCAAACAGAGCCATCATGAAGCACAGTAGTGGATTTCCGAGAGGACGCGATCGAGCATGCATCATTCATCATTCCAAGGCAGAGCTGCGGCAGCCCATTTAGTTTCATACTTAGTTGGTTTTGTAACTTAATTAATTTGTTTAATTAGTTAAGAGTTTTGTAATAATTAATTAGCTAGAATAGTTAGTTAATTAGCTAGTTTGTATTATTTATTTGGACCCTCCTCCGAGAGGGCGATGTTGTAAATAAGTGTGCGTGTGTGATGCATGTCTTCCAACCCCCATTTCTTTCTCCCTTTTACTTATCCGCTTTTAGTGGTTGGTTTTGGGGCATGTTTTAGTTAGCATCCTTATGCTTGCATGTTTGCATCATTCATTCGTATTGCATGCATCGAGCTCGACGCATCATACTAAACTGCATTGTATTTCAATTCCTATTTGAATACATGTATCAAGTGTTACATTTCACATGACATCTTAGAATAGCCGAGCTTATCTTAGCTGCAGTTTTGCATGTGCTGCATTAGCCATCTTAACATGAACTAGGAGCATGCATTGCTTTCTAATATAGCTTCTGTTTTGGCTCGGAGTACTCGGTGAGTGTTTACGCTTTAGCATCCTTGCATGCGTGTGAGTGTTGCCATGATAGCGTGCTTGCCATGAGGCTAACTGCTTAAGTGATTAACTGCTTGAATGCTTGTGGGTGAAGGTTTGATTGCCTGGGTTGGAACAACTCGATGATTGTAAGTTTTCAGCCCACCTGAAGTGGCAAAATCATGTTTTTCTAAAGCCCACTTGAGGGTGGCCAAACCGCGTCTTAGCCTACTTGCGAGTAGCAACTTCAAACCACTTTAAAAAACAAACATGAGTTGTTTTGTTCCAATCCGCGTGATTAAGTCTATACTTATATGTTGTGCGCATCACATAGTAATGTTAGCTAATAAACCGGAATAAGAACGCATGTGTTTCTAAAAACAACATATCATGTTAGTAGAGGCCGATCTTTGATCAGGCAAGCGGGGGTGCTCATTTCAGGACCTTCCCCTCTCGTACCTAAGTTCTCGAGCCGAGGCAACTTTGGTGATGACAGACACATGGCCTTAGGCACGAGTTAGGGTTTCCTAAATTTCCCACAATAAAATATTTAGGTGGTGACTCTGAAATCTGGCAAAGCAATCCATGTTTGGCACTTCTTGATAAAAATCAGTTTTCCAAAATGATTTGCCAGATTTGGACTCTTTGGTGATTTATCAGTCTCAAATTGCACTTTGTGAGATTAGATTCAGAACCGTGAAAGGAGTCCGAACTGTAGTAGCTAAGAACAACGATTCGCGTCCCCGCGCGCGGAGCGGAATTTCGGGCGGTCTACAGTTTCTGGCGACTCTGCTGGGGATTTAGAGAACTTGACTCGAACTCATGATATGTTGTTTTGTCTACACTTATGTGTTTCTTTACATTGCATTTGCATTGGTGTGCCTAGGACACCGTGTTTTCCATCTGCTATTCTTGAGTGGTTTGCCGGAGGCTGCGTACCATAAGGTAGATCGGTTACGGACTTTGCCACGATGGGAACACAAACCACGGTTTTTACCGGGGCACCCTTTTTGACAATTCGACCTAGTGCATATTGGAATCCATAGTGACCATTCCAAACTAGGACAGGTTGCTTACCCGATTACAGGTTGTTTGAAACCGCTGCATGCGTAGTGAAACCCTAGCTCCTGACAAAATAGGACAGGGAAACCTTACCCCACCATAGGGGTGTTTTGGCTCTTACTTGCTTGGTATGTGCTGTCAGAGTACGTCTCTACAAGTTGTATGTATCAGTCGCAAGTCTGAGTATCGGCCTAAGGGTATCGGTTTACAGGCAGAATCTTGGGCAGAATTCAGTAGAGAGCATAGTCATTCAACTACGCTCATATCTGTTTTGGCAAAAATCAGGCTGAGGTGCTGTCTGTTTTCTCTTTTGCTAGGTAGTCCTAGAACCATAGCTTTAGAAGGCTCCAGTATCCCCCGAGTACACCGGACTTGTATTGATAGACTTTGTCAGGTCAGAGATTCAGTTCAAGGGCAATCGGTGTTCCTTCGCCAGAGCGGTAAAAGGCGATCGAGCCTGAATCACCGATTCAACGATCTCGATTCGGTGGTCATTATTCACCTCACCTGTGCGTAGTTGGGCTGAGATATCTGCTTCCACCTCAGAAAATGGATACACACTTGTTCAGTTAGATCAGCAGTTTTCAGTTAATATGGAGGACATGATGCGTCAGCTCCAAGAGACTATGCAAGCCATGCAGCGGGATGCTGCCTGCCAGGAAGAGTTTGTCGCGCAACAGGCAGAGGTTGTGGCTCAACAAACAGAGCTGATTGCTAGACTCCAGCAGCAGCAACAAACACAACAGGGAACAACTTCTGCGTCCCGCCTACCTCCAGTAGAAATTCTTGCATCGAGGGCTCCTGTCCCTACCGCCAATGCCCAGGAGAATACAGATGTCCCAGTGGATCCCACTCCACCTCAGACTTCCAAAGCGCAGGCCTACCCAATTGAGGCCCCTTTCGAGTTCGAAGTGGATCCAACTGCATTAAAAGTGAGCAAGCTTGAAAAGCTGTTCAAGAAGGCTAAAGCCGTTAACTCCATTCCGGATATAGAGGATGGATACACCGACTCAATGGTGACGTTGCCAGACCGATTCAAGATGCCACATATCGACCGCTTCGATGGCTCTAGAGACCCAATGGTGCACCTCCACCTGTTTTCTGATATCTTGAGGCCAATGGGTTTGACCACAGTCCAGAAGCTATCACTATTTGGCCGAACCACGTCTGGGATAGCCGCAATCTGGTATGCGAAGCTGGAGGACTTAGTGAAGAGAAGTTGGGAAAAGATGGCCGAGGCCTTCGTTGCCAAGTATTCATACAACACGTAAATCGAGGTCACAACTTGTGATCTCGAGACAACCAGGCAAGAGCTGAAAGAGGGCTTCTCCGACTTTTTAACCCGTTGGAGGGCCAAAGCTTCTACAATGACCACCAGGCCGGTCGAAAAAGATCAAATAAGGATGGTTGTGCGCAACCTCCAATCCAGCCTGATGCAAAAAATGATAGTCTTACCCTTTTCCCACCTTTGCGGACCTACACAAGATTGGGGTACAGATGGAAGACGCAATGAAACAAGGTCTGATTGACCATGAAAGGGAGTCACCCAAGAAGGGTTATACACGTAGTTCGAATGCGACCACCAGTGGTGACGTAGCTACAAGGTCTTCTGAAGTTGGAATGGTCACCACCACCACACCAAAAACAGCCACCCCATTCACCGGTGCGTCCAGAACCAGCTCACAAACAGCCAAATATCCACCTCGAGGCAAGAGGGTTTTTACCCCATTTTATATGCCTTTGTCAAAAGCTCTAGCGGTCCTACTCAGGAAAGGACATCTGAAACCGTTGGAACAACGGCCTCTACTCGATCCTCTCCCTCCAAAGCATGATTCATCTAAGTACTGCGCCTTCCATCAACAAACCGGTCATGACATTGACAGTTGCTTTCGTCTTCGCCATGATATACAAGATCTGTTTGACAACAAGGTCATCGCCGCACCAGTCTTGCAAAGTCTATCGGCACATGATCAGTGAACTTGTGGGGGATAATGTGACCATGTGATCGGGGGATGAACCACCTGCGGATGGTGCTCAGTTTACTCCAGATGTGATGGAAGACACACACTATTTTGAGCATTTGTGAATGTTGTTTACTTTATTTGTTGACTTGGGTATTAGGTCAGTTTTGTTGTGTTGTATTGAGTAGGTCTTTTTGTACTGAGTCAATTGCATCTGTCTTGTTGTATCGAGTCAGTCATGTTGTGTCGGAGTCGCGTGATTTCGGGGGTGTTACCTTGGACATCACTGTCTTTTTGTGTTTGTCTTTTACACTCTTTCTTTTGAGTCTGTTTTCGCCATGGAGCCAGTTACGTTAGAAGATCTGAATGAAACAGCAGTGATTTTCATGCTTTTGTGTTTGTTTTTGCTTTGAGCCAGTTGTGCCAGAAGTTTCGAATGAAACGGCAGTGCTTTTCACTTACTTTTTTGTGCCTTGAAATCATTGCTTTGACCTAAGTTTTTCAAAACTTTTTGAACACTGTGATGAAAACAAAGATGAAGGAATTCCTCGGGATTTGCAAAAATTTGATCAACTTCAGAGAAAGAGAGGCTTGCTAAGCCCTTAATGAATGAGATCATGTTTGCTAATGTGAGTACTGAGAAGGATCCTGGCTTGATCTAGGTTGGTTCTACACTGTCTTTAGCGTGAGCGATTTTTTGCTTTCTTAAAAGATTTCAAAAATGTTTTGCGTGGTCCTGCGAAGACCAGTGTGGAATCGCTCTTGAGATTGTGCAACATAGAATCCCTCTGAGCCTCGAGACTCAACCCCTTGCATTCAAACCTTGAACTTGGATTCAGAATGTTAACGGCCAACCGCAATGTCAGGCTTGTATGGCCAGATTTGAAGCAGCCCTCGAACTAGAGGCAAGAAAGTCAGATCAAGAAGGTTAAACGTGATCAAAAGAAAGCTTGCAAAGCTAGATAAGAAATAGCCCTTGAACTAGAAGCAAAGAATGTTAGATGTGCTCGAAGAGTCAAAAATTGGGACATTCCTCAAGCTAATGAAGATCGGCAAAAATGCCAAATCCCAGAAGGGTGGAAAGAAGAAAGTATTGATGAAGGACAACCGAGTTCCTATCCACAACAGTAGGGGCAACTTCAGCCCCCCATTGGATGGACTTCTACATCATCAGCGAACAACAGCCATTCTCCTGGATTCAAATGGCTTCGAGATCTCAAAACCATTCGACATGGACCAAGTTACACTTTTACCCTTGAGAGGCCCGCTGGGCTGAGAACCCAGAAGGGTGACCCAGGCAAAAGTTACAGCAAGAAAAGAAAAGAAAAAAAAGAACGAAAAAAAGAAATGAAAAATGCAAAGAAAAGAACAAAAGAAGATGAAACAAAAGAAGAAAAAGAAGAAAAGAAATCAAAAGAAAAGAAAAACAGAGCTCGCAAGGTTGAAAACCCGGAAGGGCGACATTGGCAAAAGTTAGAGCGCAAAAGGAGAGGTTAAATACCTGAGTGTACCTTACCCAGAACTACGTCAGGCTTGATTTCCATCTTTGGGATACGTAGGCAACCTCATTCTGAAGTCCAGCCATAAACACTTCAAATTCAACTATCCTGTCCATGAGATTGAACGGGTCATCTTTGTCGCTTCTTTATCCAAGAGTTCGGTTGTGATCTTCATTATGAGAGTGGGTTACAGTATGCTGCGGCGTTATTCAGACAAGGGGCAACTTTCCATTGCCGTGAGTTGCCATTCAAACAAGGGGCAACTTTTCATTGCTAGATTTGGTGTCGTGCCATGTCATTTAGACAAGGGGCAATTTTCTATTATTTTGGATCTAAGGTTATACATCTCAAGAGTAAATTCTACGTTGGTCGAACAGTGGCCGTTTGTAAAAACAAATTTTGAGAATTTTTAATGAAGTTGACTAATTTTCTCAAAAATTTGTTCCATTTTTTCTAAAAATTGGACCATATCTTAGACCCAAAAAGGAAAATTTTCAGTGTTCATAACCTAACTTACATGATTTTAAATCAAAAAATCGAACAAGCGTGTTAATCTAACTCTCATGTTGGTCAAAATTGTTTTAGTAGGAAGCCAAAAACAAAAAATGGTCAAAATGATGAACTAGGGGCACAGTCGAGTCAGGTTTTCCGTCTTTTCCCCATTGTCAACGTACTTGCTAGAAAGGGCACCATGTTCACCAGAAAGGGCACAGCTGAAGCTGTCAGCAAAGGGCCAAAAGCTCTCTCATCCTCCAAGCAGTGAGGTATCAAGCCAAGTGCAAAGCATGAATTGAAAATAGAGCAGGGTATTCCATTCCCTCATTTGGAAAGGTCTGGTCAATCCAAACTGGCCAAGGGCGTCATCAACCGATGTCAGCTGCAGATTTGCTATACACCCAGTTGTAACGCAACCCCTCTGTGGGAAAGTTCACTATTGTGAGCAGAAGAAGAAGAATCCAGCGGAATGCTAGGGGCAAAAGCCTGCAACTTCCTATTTATCCATCAACCACCCAGGGGAGGGATAAAAATTAGAGAGATTAAAGAATAGAGAGATGCGTGCTGAGAGAAAAAGTGAGAAAAAGGCTTTTTCAGAAAAAAAGAGATTGAGTGCCAGAGTGATGTGAGAATCACAAATGAGAAAGGGTGGGAAACAATACCCGAAGAAACAGGCTCCCTGTGCGCATTTGAGTCTTGTGTTTTGTTGTGTTTTTGTTTGTCTCGATTATTGTTTTGAGTCGTTTTGAGCGTCAATAGATGTGTTTAGGTTGTTTTAACTTTGTTTTCCGTTGTTGAGTCATTTTTGCTGTGGTCAGTCGTAGACTCAATACCCGGTTAAGAACTCATACTCATTCTCAATTTCAAAGATAAATCGTTTTGTGCTCGGAGTGCTGTGCCATTCTCCACATTTGTGCAAAATAGGATTTGTTCTTTCATAAAACTGCAGGGTTCAACCCAGGTCATATGAGAACAGTCGAACCAGGACCTATCTGAAGCTATATGGGTTCCGGACTGCAAAGCAAAAGAAAAGAAGGAAAATCGGAGCATCTTAGTGTGTTTCGACTTCAGCAAATTCCGAGATTGTATTCCGGATGTACCTCTTCAGGCCTTGTCAATGCTCCGAAGTATGAGTGTGCCTCTACCTCAAGCGCAAGATCAAGCCTGCTTCAAAGCCAGAATGGCAATCAGAAGTGCTCTCCCTGAGTATCATTCCCTGCTAGAGGCATCTTGGCTGTGTTTGCAATGAGTTCCTAGGAGATCAATTGCGACGGTGGAAACTAGAGTTCGAATGGCAGGTGCCTAGAACGTAAAGGTTCGGGATTTTTGAGACTAAAGTCTGGTTTAAATACCCAGGGGTGTATGCCCGACTTCAAATCTGTATGGAAGCCCCATAGGTTGAGATAGCATGTATGCACCTCAATTCTGGATACTGAACCAACCTAGTCTGTCACCCCGTTGGAGAATAGGAAAAGTTGTGAATATGGTCAGGAAGAAAGACGGCATCCAAAGTCTTCTACGTGAAGAATCCTTGTCAGCATATTAGAACCTTTATACTGTGAGTTGAAGGAAAGAGTTCGAAGAACGCAGGGTAAGTGTTCGAAGAACACAAGGGGAGATCCCTGTCAGAGCAGAGCGGTTCATCGCCACTCACCCCATGAGGTGCTTTCTAAAGTGCCATTATGTTTGTTCATTGCATTCCTTAAACATCATGTATTGTATTGCATTGTACCTATCAAGTTTCGTTATCATTCATGCACGATATTGTATGTACGGTTCATTTGAAGCTAGCACAACTAGGCGATATTGGATGTGCAGTTCATTCAGAGAAGTTCTGTTTAAGATTGATTATGTTCAGTGTATCTATCACACTTTGCTCATTTAGTGTATCTATCACACTCTCTCCACTTAGTGTACCTATCACACTTTGTTCATTTAGTGTATCTATCACACTCTCTTCACTTAGTGTATCTATCACACTTTGCTCATTTAGTGTATCTGTAGACGCGCCCGTGGGCTTCCATCTAACAGTTCGGACTCGATTTTGTGTCGGTTCTAAATCTGAACCAAAGAGTCCGAATCCGGCAAATCGTTTTGAAGAAAAACAGATTTTGAAAAGTAGTGCCAAACATGGACTGCTTTGCCAGATTACAGAGTCGCCACCTAAATATTTTAAAATGGGAAATTTAGGAAACCACGACTCGGTCAAGGCCACGTGTCAAATCATCACCAAAGTGGTCTTGGCTCGAGCTTAGTACGATCGGGGAAGGTCAGCTATGAGCACCCCCTTTCGCCCGGTCCGAAGACCGGCCTCTACTAACCGTGATATCCGTTTTTGAAAACTTTATGCGTTCTTATTCCGGTTATTAACCTAGAATTACTATGTGATGCGCACAACACAAAAGTATAGACTAGATTGCCTAACTTGGAAATAAACATTGCATATCCGTTTTTTCTCGAAAAACGTGTTAGATTTTGCTACTCGCAAGTAGGCTAAAATACGGATTTCAATGAGTTGTTCCAACTCAAGCAATCCAACCTCCACCCACAGGCATTCAAACAGTTTAACACATAAGCATTTAGCCGCATGGTAAGCATACTATCATGGCAACATTCACACGCATGTGGTATGCTAAAGCGTAAAATACTTACATTGTACTCTGTGCCAAAACAAGAAACTAGTTAGTAATCATGCATGACCTAGTTCATGTTAAGTGGCTAATGCGTCGCATACAGGGATGTAATCTAGACAGGCTCGGCTACCCTAAACATGGCATGTGAAATGCAGCAACTACCACGTATTCAATTTGGAATTGAAAGTACGATGCAGTTTGCATGATGTGCCGAACCCGATGTATGTAAACAAATGCATGAATGCACACATGCATTGCATAAAGTATGCTAATATAAGCGTGCCCTAATCTACCATTGTAAGCAGGTAAATAAAAGGGAGAAAGAAATGGGGGTTGGAAGACATACACCCACTCACCCACACTTATTACAATTATGCCCTCGCTCGGAGGGACCGAAAGAATATACAAATTAATTAACTACGCAAGCTAATTAAAATATTACAAATCAACTAAATTAATTAAATAAAATAACTAATCTAATTAAACAGTAAATCGCCTCGGGATGAGGGCCAAATGCAGTACGCGCTCGGGACTGGTTCGGAATCGCACTGTCATGCATGTTTTGCCTCTGTTTCCTCTGCTATCCTTTTCTGAAAATTGCCAAAGTCCCAGGAGTGCCTCTCAGGGCACTGGGGAGTACCACCGGCTGGGGTAGAGCACCACCGGCTGAAGAAAGAGGCCACTGGCACTAGATGAAGTTATCGGCTGCAAATTGACTGCCGGTCGGCACTAAATAGTGCCGGCCGGCACTTAACACCTGCAGAACCTGCAACCCACAGCAGCAGAGGACAACAACATCCATGGCAATGTGATTCAAGGTATTTATGCACTATACACACCCCTTATCATGTTATTGACTCAAAAGGGCATGTGCCTCGATTCCCGGACCACCAATCGCGCATTTCCATGCATGATGGCCCTAAGAACCAAGAATGCAACTTTGATTTCAAATGCATGCAATGCAAACAAGCAAAAAAGGGTGCTCAACCTCCATCATACTTCACTTCAAGAGACCAAACATGCACAATACAAATGCAACCCTAGACATGTCAACTAGGCATGCAACATGGACTATGCAATGTGTTCATGCAAAGGGTTCAAGCAAGCATGCAAGATAAGCATGCAAACCAATGGAAGGATGGTCTTATACATGAATTAGGCAACTCAAATAGTCCTAAATCAGTGGCCAAAGTGCCTAGGAATGGAGACTAAACACACACACACACACATGCAAGTGTTATGGTCCAAACCCAAGGCATAAACATGGCAACCCCCAAGCACACTTGGAGATACCAAACAAGGACAATAACATTGTAAAGCTCTGAAAATCATGCAAAACATGATGCCAAATCATGCAACAAAACAAGCCAAACAAAGCATGCAAATGGTCTAAGGTTCAAAGCAAATCAATGGGGCTTTGAACCACACTTAGCACAACCACACATGGCAATACTTAAACACTTAACAACAGAGTTTTAACACGTAAAACTAAGCCTAAATGACCACCTAGATGGCATCTAGATGACATGAATTCAAAGGCACGCATTAAGGCCAAAACATGGAGCATTTAATACATACTCTTCAAACATTAAAGAGGCATGCTAAGCAATCAAACAAACATGTATGAAGGACTGAAATAGCATGCAAAATGGTTCCAAACCGTCAAAAGTGAAGCAAGCAAGGCATGCTACATTCTCATGCTCTTAAGGCCAACAAGCCCAATGCAAAGGGGCTATATGATGCATGCCAAGATCAACCCAAATGGCTATGGATAGAGCTAAAACATGTCAAAATAAGCATAAAACATTCATAAGTCTAAGCCTAAAACATGCTCAAACTAGGGCATACAACCTAGGCATGTTAAGGGACCAACAAGGCATTACAAAGCAACTATGCAAAGCATGCAAGGAGTGCTAAAACCAACACTTAGCAATGTCATATTAAGGCATGATAAGCATGAAAAACAGCCAAGACATGCTCAAAACACAACCAAACATGGTGCTCCTTTGGAGGCCAAAACTTGCCCTTTTCAAGGACATCAAGGAGAGGGGGTGGCCCTCTCCTTCTTGAGACTCTAAGGCATCATCTTCACCACTGAAATCCCTCAAGATTTCAGTGGTGAAGAGATCCTAACACCAAAGTCTCGGATCCTTCACAAAATAGCACAAAAAGAGGCCTTTTCAAGGCCTAAGGGTGGTCAAACCTACCCAAACCACCAAGCACTCTTAATAAACAATAAAGAGGCTTAAAAAACAGAACTTTTATGTGTTATAGACTAAGCACAAAAACTGTTTTAAACTAGGCAAAAATGGAGTGCAAAAATGGGGTAAATAAAGTAACTTTCTTACCCTTGAAGATCTTCTTCACAAATGTTGAAGTTGTTGGTTCCTTGAGCTCCAAACCAGTCAAGAACACTAAGAACAAGGCCTTAGCACCTCAGTTCCAAGAGGAAGGTGAAACACTAGGTGTTAGTGAGCAATAGTAAGTCACAAACACCTAGTGTACCAAAACAAGAGAGAAGAAGAGAGATAGGATGTGTATCTATCCTAACCCTAAAAACCAGAGCTTGGTCTGTCTAAAATGTCTAAAATTTTTGTAACCCTAAGCCAAGAAGAGAAGTGGTCCTCTTATAGGCAAGTCAAGCTTGCAAAGCTTACAAGCTAAGCCAAATAAGGGGGTCATCCCTCCATACACGTGTATGGAGGGGAAACAAGACTATACAGCTGTCTGAAAATATCTCATAAAGCAACTGCACAGTGGTCTGCAGGGCAAAATGGTCATTTTGCCAAAAATAGTGCCGACCGGCACAAAAGAGTGCCGGTCGGCACAATAAAGTGCCGATGGCAACACCAGCCAGCCGGTGACCTCTAGCCACAGCCGGTGGTGTGTGGGGATACCTCACAAAGCATTCCCTGCCCCTCCAAGGCAAAGCACAAGTGTTTGGTGCCAAACCAAACACAAAACGGTCAAGTTCGGAGGTCCTGAGGCAAGGCGCGTAGCCGAGAACTCCGGGAACTCCAAACAAACACAAACATGGATAATCACCGAGTGTTCAAGCGGTGACGTCCAAGTCTTGAGGACGGTCAAAAATGGGGTGTCTACAGTATCTATCATACTCTCTTCACTTAGTGTATCTATCACACTCTCTTCACTTAGTGTATCTATCACACTTTGCTCATTTAGTGTATCTATCACACTTTGTTCACTTAGTGTATCTATCACACTTCGTTCACCTTTTGTGTATCTATCTCACATGCTCACTTTGTGTATCTATCACACGTTCGCTTTTGGGTATCTATCACACACGTTCGCTTAGTGTATCTATCACACTTCGTTCACCTGTTGTGTATCTATCACACATGCTCACTTTGTGTATCTATCACACATGCTCACTTTGTGTATCTATCACACGTTCGCTTTGTGTATCTATCACACATGTTTGCTAAGAATGCATAATTTTCTTACATCCTTTCTGCATGAAATGTAGTTTGGTCTATAATTCCCACGCGTGGCGTGTTTACTTATTTGCTTGTGTACGAGTTTGCTGTAGCATTTCTTTGCATAAGATTTGCATCTAGATGTTTCATTACAGCCCTCTTTGCATAATCATAAGTTATGTTCGGCATTGTGCATGTCATTTTGCACCTTGCCCCTGCCAGCGGGCGCATCGCTTTGCAATCTTGTATGTTTGTCTAAGTCTTCGGCCTCGTAAAAAATGGGTCATCTCTGGGCTTTGACATTCACTGCCGTCATCTTATGACTTTCAAGTTCTGTCAAAGAGGGGCAACTGTAGACACCCCATTTTTGACCTTCCTCAAGACTTGAACGTCATCGTTTGAACACTCGATGATCATCCATACTCGTGTTTATTTTGAGTTCCCGAAGGTCTCGGCTGCGCGCCTTGCCCTAGGATCTCTCAACTTGTCTATTTTGTGCTTGGTTGTGGACCAAGGACTTGTTGTTTTGCTTCTGAGGGAAGAGGGTGGCTTGTTGGCCATCCCTGCAACCCATCGGCCAAGCCTTGTGCTTATCAACCTTGTTTCCTTGTCATCGGCCATTGGTTGTGCCCGATCGGCACACTTTTTGGCTGATCGGCACTCTTTGTGGACGATCGGCCATATCTTTTGGCCGAGGCCCCTTTTTCTGCTTTTGCAGATATTTTTCTTCCAGCTGGCGCTAGTTGTTGGTCACTTGGTGTATCCTCCATACACATGTATGGATGGATTTGGACCAAGTTCTAGCTTGCTAAACTTGTTTTTCTATAAGAAGGGAGACCCCTCTCCCTTTCCAGAGGTTCTGAAATCTGAGATAAAAAACATATATCTCTCTATATTTCTTCCTCTCTCTCTCTCTCTATATTTGTGTGAGTTTGTGCCTTAAAGTGTGTTTTGTCTTCACTTTTGCACTACAACACCTAGCAGTAGACTACCATCTTTGAGTTGACATTCTTGGGAGTGTTATTTGAGCTCTAAAAGTTGGTTTTTGCATTAGAAACTGCTAGTTTCAAAGTTGTGCTTCAAGGGTGAGTGTATTCCCCTTTTAAGCCTTTGTTTGTATACCATATTGGCCATCTTTGCATGCTTCTTTTAGCTTAGCTTTCAACTGAAAAAAATCTTGTTTTGAAGTGCTTAACATGTTTGTTTAATGCCTCTTTAGTGTTGGGGGTGGTCTACCCCCTTTAGAGCCTTGTTTGGCCTTGTTTTGAATCATCTCTTTGAGCCTTTGTGACCACCTTTATTTGGCCTTTCTACCACTGAATTCCAAAGGAATTTCATTGGTGGAAAGTGTGTTTTGAGGCCTTAAATAGGAAGGGGGTTTTCCTCCATCCTCTTCTCTTGAATGCTTGTGTTGTTGGCTCACCAAGTTGGCATGTTTTTGTACCTCTTTGTGGCTCCATTTCAGTATGTCTTAGGCCTTGTTATGCCATGATATAACACTGTTTTGGATTGGTTTGATCATATCTTGCATGCTCCTTGCACTTGTAGTGCAAATCCATTCACTAGCCTAACATGCATCATGTGTTTAGACCATCATTCTAGTACGTTTTGGCTTAACTCCAAGAAGCTTTTGTTAATGTTTTAGCATGCTTAAGCTCTGATTTAAGTGTTTGGGGTCATGCATGCTTTTTTTTGTATAGCCATAGTTCAATCTAGCTCACTAGCTTTGTGTATTGAGTCCACTAGCATGCATTGCTTGGACTATTTTCATGATTTGGCATCATTCTATGTGTGATTTCAGAGCATGTTTCATTGCCATGCATTCACATCTTTCACTCTTTCAATGCGTTGGAGAGTTTGTGCTTTATGCCTTAAGAATGAGCCATTGCGTATGTCATTTTGCCTAAGCTTGTAAGCTGCCATATTAGTGTGTATTTGGTCTTATTTTGCCATTATATAACTTTGATTTTTGTTGTTGAAGTCGCCTCATCTTGGTTTTGATAGGTGTAGTGTAATACTCCTTATTCGCCTTGCAAGTTCATGCTTCATGCTCACCATGCTAGCTTATTTTGGCTTCCTTCCATGCATGTTTTAGTCTTATTTTGACATGTTCTAGGACTATTTCAGGTTGTCTTTGCCATATGCTTCGTGTTTTGTATAGCTACAGTGCAAGTGCCTATGCTAGCTTCAAGCTTTGAGTATTCTAGCATGCCATGCTTATGTTGTTAGGATGATTTGGCATCATTTAACATGACATTTTAGAGCATATAGGACTGCCATGTTCCCACTTCTTTCACTCTTTGAATGCCTCTAAAGGTTGTGCATTGTTGCCTAGCTTATGGACCAATATGTGTGCATGCATGTCTTGCCTTTTGGTGCCTTAGTTTTGGTGTTATGGCCACTGTTTTGGGCATGGCTGAGGTCTGTCTATATCCAGTTTAAGTCCATCTTGCATGCTTGTTGCATTGCATGTTATTCGCATGTTGTTGCATGTTTGTTGCATTGCATTTTTTTTTTTTTTTTTTGCATACTTGTTGCATTGCATTGTGTGTGCATGCATTGCATTGTATTATGGTTGGATAGGTTGTCAATCCAAATACGGGGAACGAGGGGCATTTCATACTTGAAGTGATGAAATGTGCCTCATTTCTTCGGTCACTGACACCTTTGATCATGCATGATAAGGTGGAGGTTCATTGAGTCTTATGTGTTTATTTGTGTGCATTCATTTGTCATTGATTTGTGTAACTCGGCCTCTTTGGCCATCATGCATTGAGATATGTGATTGATGGCTCGAGAGCCGAGCACTACACTCCTTTGAGCCTTAGACATGATAAGGGGTGTAGTTGCACGCACATTTTCTTGTAAATACACTGCCATGCCTCTGTTGGTGCTCTGTTGCAGCAAAAGGAGGAAATTGCAGGGAGCACTGGCCGATCGACCAATTTGTTTGCCGATCGGCTATCAAAGTTGGCCGATGGCCATTATCTCTGGCCAGTGGCCACTCATTCTCGGCCGATGACCTCTCATCATGTCAATTAGCTGGATCAGAAGTGCTTTGGAGGTTGGCACAGTTTTCAGAGGTCGAAAACAGTGCAAACAGAGGCATCATGAAGCACGGTAGTGGATTTCCAGGAGGACGCGACCAAGCATGCATCATTCATCATTCCGAGGCAAAGCTGCTGCAGCCCATTTAGTTTCTTACTTAGTTGGTTTTGTAACTTAATTAATTTGTTTAATTAGTTAAAAGTTTTGTAATAATTAATTAGCTAGAATAGTTAGTTAATTAGCTGGCTTGTATTATTTATTTGGACCCTCCTCTAAGAGGGCGATGTTGTAAATAAGTGTGTGTGTGTGTGTGTGTGTGTGTGATGCATGTCTTCCAACCCCCATTTCTTTCTCCCTTTTACTTATCCGCTTTCAGTGGTTTGTTTTAGGGCATGTTTTAGTTAGCATCCTTATGCTTGTATGTTTGCATCATTCATTCGTATTACATGCACCGAGTTCGGTGCATCATACTAAACTGCATTGTATTTTAATTCCTATTTGAATACATGTATCAAGTGTTGCATTTCACATGACATCTTAGAATAGTCGAGCCTATCTTAGCTGTATTTTTGCATGTGTTGCATTAGCCATCTTAACATGAACTAGGAGCATGCATTGCTTTCTAACATAGCTTCTATTTTGGCTCGAAGTACTCGGTGAGTGTTTACGCTTTAGCATCCTTGCATGCGTGTGAGTGTTGCTATGATAGCATGCTTGCCATGAGACTAACTACTTAAGTGGTTAACTGTTTGAATGCCTGTGGGTGAAGGTTTAATTGCCTGGGTTGGAACAACTCGATGATTGTAAGTTTTAAGCCCACCTGAAGTGGCAAAATCATGTTTTTCTAAACCTCACTTGAGGGTGGCAAAACCGCGTCTTAGCCTACTTACGAGTAGCAACTTCAAACCACTTTAAAAAACAAACATGAGTTGTTTTGTTCCAATCCACGTGATTAAGTCTATACTTGTATGCTGTGCGCATCACATAGTAAGGTTAGCTAATAAACCGGAATAAGAATGCATGTGTTTCCAAAAACAACATATCATGTTAGTAGAGGCCGATCTTTGATCGGGCGAGCGGGGGTGCTCATTTCAGGACCTTCCCCTCTCGTACCCAAGTTCCAGAGCCGAGGCAATTTTGGTGATGACAGACACATGGCCTTAGGCACGAGTCAGGGTTTTCTAAATTTCCCAAAATAAAATATTTAGGTGGCGACTCTAAAATCTGGCAAAGCAATCCATGTTTGGCACTTCTTGATAAAAATCAGTTTTCCAAAACGATTTGCCGGATTTAGACTCTTTGGTGATTTATCAGTCTCACATTGCACTTTGTAAGATTAGATTCAGAACCGTGATAGGATTCCGAACTATAGTAGCTAAGAACAACGATTCGCGCCCCTGCGCGCGAAGCAGAGTTCCGGGCGGTCTACACCAAGGTCTGGTGATAGATTCTCATCTTTTCTTCTTTAACTTTCTAATCTCCTTTAGCTTGAGATACAACAAGGTTTGAGTCCCCGATGACATCCAACCGTTTTGCCCCTAGTTCCAGGGCGGCTTCTAGTCCAGTAATACATGCCTCATATTGGTTTGAGTGCTAGAGGTATGTGGGAATTGTCGGGTGCTATCAGCAACACCTCTATCCCATACCCGTATTAGTTTGACGCTCTGTCAAAGTACATTGTCCAAGTCTCTTCTTCGACATGCAGAATGGCCTCGTCTGCGAACAGATATTCTACTACTTCACCCCTTTCAACTGGGTGGTCGGTTAGGAACTCCGCTACCGCTCTCTCTTTTACTGACTTGCGCGTTATGTACTTCAGATCAAATTTTGAAAGCAGAAGCAACCAACGGGCTAGCCTACCCGTAAGTGCTAGTTTCTCGAAGAGATATTTGATGGGATCTAATCTTGAGACCAGTATTACAAAGTGAGCTAACAGGTAGTGCCTCAGCTTCCTGGTAGCCCATACCAAGGCCAGACAAGCCTTCTCCAGCGGAGTGTAGCGGGTCTCGTAATCCAGCATTTTCTTACTTAGGTAGTAGATAGCCTTCTCCACTTTGTCCTCAGACTCCTGTGCAAGCATGTAGCCCATTGTCGTTTCGGTCACTGACAGGTACAAAATCAACAGTTTCCCTGGCTCAGGCGGCGACAACACAGGTGGGTTCTGTAAATATTGCTTGATCTGCTCGAAAGCAACTTGGCATCGGTCGTCTCATTGGAACTTCTTTCCTTTCTTCAGGAGACCAAACGGTGGTTCACAAGTCAAGGTTAATTTTGCAATAAACCGTCTTATGAATTGCACTTTACCCAGAAAGCCTCGCACCTCCTTTTCAGTCCTCGGTGGTGGCATTTCTAAGATGGCCTTGATTTTGGAAGGATCGACCTCGATACCCCTTTGTGTGATCAAGAACCCCAGCATTTTTCCTACTGTAACACCGAATGTACATTTCTGAGGATTCAGCCGCAACCAATACTCTCTGATCCGTTAGAAGAATTTCTGCAAGGCGGTGTAATGGCCCTTTCTTTCCTTGGACTTGACAATCATGTCATCCACGTACACCTCAACCTCTTTATGGATCATATCGTGCAAAATCGTGGTCACAGCCCGTTGATACGTAGCCCCAACATTCTTCAAGCCGAATGGCATCACCCTATAACAATAGGTTCCCTACGGAGTGGTGAAAGCAGTCTTCTCCCTGTCTTTAGGTGCCATCAAAATCTGATTGTAGCCTGAAAGCCCATCCATGAACGAGAGCAGCGCATGCCCAGCAGTGAAGTCCACTAATTCATCGATATGCAACAGAGGAAAGTCATCATTCGGATTGGCTTTGTTCAAATCCCTAAAGTCCACACATACCCGAATTCTGCCGTCCTTCTTCGGCACTGAAACTATATTGGCCAACTAAGTTGGAAACTCAGATACTAACAAGAACCCTGCATCGATCTGCTTGGTGACCTCTGCTTTGATTTTCAGAGCCCAGTCCGGGTGAATCCTTCGGAGCTTCTGCTTAACAGGTCAGGCCTCTAGGTCAAGAGGGATCCGGTGCTGTACAATCTCAGGATCGATTCCAAGCATGTCTTCGTAGGACCACGCGAAAACATCTTTGAAATCTTTTAATAAAGCGACTAAGCGCTCGCGCTCCTCCGAAGACAACGTGGACCCGATTTGGACCAGTCGTAGATCCTTCCCTGTACCAACATTAATTGTGGTGATTTCATCAACCAAAGGTTTTACAAATCTCTCCTGCTCTTGATCAAGCAAATATTTCAAAATCAGAGAAATTTCTTCCTCGTCGTTTTCATCAAAATTTTGAAAGTCTTGATTAATGCAATAAATTAAAGGCACAGAAAAGTACTTGGAAGCCAGAGCCGTACCATTCTCGTTAATAACATCCAGTCCGCCTGATTCCTCTGTTACAACAAACTCAAAGAAGAAAAGAAAAAGACAACCTGGACAGGACAGTGGCATCTGGGTTATCACCCCCAAGAATACCAGACTCAGACTCAGAAGAGCTGGAATCTGATTCTGACTCCACAGACTTAGTGGAATCAGATTCCGGCTCACTACCTGACCTAGAACTGCTTGATAAAATGCCCTTCTCGTATTGCCAGACGAGGGAGGGTGCGATGGATGCATCGAGAATGCCTGAAGATAGGCCCACAGCCACTTCATCCCCGATCATGGAAATTGAGAAGTTATCCCCCAAGCACTCCGGTACAATCTGAGGATCTAAGAGGAGACAGGCTAGTGCTACCCCCATCTCAATTTCTGTGCTCTCGGAATCCTCCTCCTTGCACTGCTCAGCCTCAGCTGGTGGGTCTGTCTGCTCTTTGGCAACTTCATCCCCGGACAACTGAAGATCAAAAAAGATTTTGAAGCTGAGCAAACGCCGCTTCTCTGCATTCAACCACGGCTCCAGAAAGCCACAAAATGGGAAGTCTTCCCCTTCCCGGACAAAGCGTCCGTTCAGGGTCCCCTGGATAGGTCTATGCACCAACTCGTAGTGCTTCCCAGCTTGCTTTTCCTTGGCTCTTCCGACCATCTCTCTTCCTTTCCTAGCCCAATCTTCTTTGGTAGGCAGATAACCTAATCCAAAGGTATATGGGTTATGCAACACTTCAGCCGATGCTACAACGCCCTTCCGGCCACTTCGCCCTAATCCCATCCCGGGCATGTGCTGAAGCTTGTTCATAAGGTAGACAGACTGTGCACTGACGTATAGCCCCTCATCAACAGCTAGCATATCTTGTATAACCCGGGCCTCAACTAGGGTGAATCCTGACAGAAATACATCCTCCGCGCCATGCTCAATCTCTAGAACTAGTGTAGAAACCTATGGCGGCGGATGTATTGAAGAATTTCCAAAAACGATTGTCACCCCCTTCCCGTGGAGGTACTTCAGCATTTGGTGTAAGGTGGAAGAGACGACTTTCACCTAGTGCAGCCACGGCTGCCCAAGGAGCAAATTGAAGGTTGCTAGAACATCTAAGACATGAAACTCAATGTCCTATTGCCCCGGGCCAACCTAAGTCCTAATTTGTACAATCCCCATCACCTTTCGGCTGGTATTATCATAGGCCCGTATCACCTGGGTCGTAGGCACGAAATCCGTGGGCTTCAACCCGATAGCATACGCCGTTCTCGACGGACATACATTGATTACGGACCCCGTGTCGACCAGGACCACCGGTATCCATTTCTCTCTACACTCCATAGAGATGTAGAGTGGTTTGTTATGATCTGAGCCCTCGGGCGGTAGTTCTTTGTCGGTGAAGGTCAAGGTCGGGGAAGCTCCTCCCGGGAAAACCAACCCTACCAACTGCTCGGGTGTGGTATCAATTGAAAGTTTCGCCTTGTCCATGGCAGAAAGGACAGCTTATCTGCGAACCCTCGAGGCCATAAGCAGTCCCCAGATGGAGATGTCTGCGTGAATTTTCTTTAGCTATTTCAGCACAACCTCCTCCTTTAGTAACTTTTCTTTTTGTCTTTCTGCTTCTTTGTCCTTCTCAGACGCCTCCGGCTGGTCCAAGTGTGGGGGCTTGAAGTACCGCCCACTCCTGATCATATGGTTAACCTCCTCAACATACCAAGTGTCATCTGGTTGGTTCTGCCCCCAGTCCTCGTCGGTATGGGCAAAACGTAAGTCGTCGTCTTCCCACCACATCCCGTCGGCAACCGACAGACAGCTGTCCGGTTCCGTTCTAACTATTTCTGTGCTCACAGCACATTTCGTCCCTGCAGGGGCATTGGCCTTCCTAGCCCTCTCAAGATCCTTGATCTTTTCTTGCTCTAGTCGCTTCAATGCAGCCTCCTGTTCAGTATCTACCGTAATCAAACTGCCCGAATCCCGAGCAAAATTCTTCGCACTGGTGCTCTCCGACGATTTCTCCTGATTCTCGGCCATTCCAGCCACTACTGATGTTCTCGTTCCTGACGGTCCCTATTCTGGCTGAGATTCTTTAACAACATCTGGCTGGTCACTGAGCCACCACGTATTCTCTGCCAATCCATCCAAGTCGAACCAGTTGATGTTCACATCCCCTGAGTCCTGCTCGTTGAAGAACTGCAGATTAGCAATATCCTCTTCCAGCTCTGCTAGGTCATCTAACCCCTGACTTGGTCCATCTTTTCGGACCACACTAATCTCTGCTCCAACTAGCAACTCTACCCTCGGCTTGACCTGTTCCGACGATATGATATAACCACTCGGGTTGTAAGCTCCCTCAGTAAAGCTCCCAGATCCCTCAAGCTTTGAATCAACATTCCCATCTGCCTCCAAAGTCATCCCGGTTCTGTCTTCGACAGTCACCACCACCGGCTCAGGTTGGGTTTGGGAGATGCTCAACATGCACAAGTCTATGCTGTTTGGGATGAACACCTCAGGCTTGGGTAGGTGGGAGGGGGTGATGTATATGCTTGGGTCATATGGAATGGTCGCGATTTGGATCAAGTTAATGTGTTTGGGTGGTGGAGCTTGGTTATGTGGTGGGAGTGGGTTGGTGGTGACATTTGGTTTTTCTGGAGGTGCAATCACCTTGTTGTCAATAAGATCCTGAATCTCATGACGCAGTCTATAGCACTGGTCGGTGTCATGACCGTGCTGTTGGTGAAAGGCACAATATTTGGCCGGGTTATGGGAGGAAGGAAGTTTGTCTGGTAATGGCCACGGCTCCAGGGGCTTCAAATGCCCTTTCCTGATTAAAACCCCCAGAGCTTTGGACAGAGGCATGTATAGTGGAGTAAAGGTTCTTTGGCCTCGGGGTGGATATCTGGCTGTTTGTGAGCTGGTTCAAGACGCACCGGTGAAGGGTGTAGCTGTAGGTGTTTTTGGAGTGGTGGTGGTGACCATGCCCACATCAGAAGTTCTAGCAGCTACAGCATTACTCGTGCCTGCATTCGAACTGCGTGTAAATGCCCTCTTAGGCTGTTCCCTATCTTGGTCGATCAGACCCTGCTTCATAGCGTCCTCAATCTGTACCCCAATCTCGTGTAAGTCCGTGAAGGTGAGGAGGGGTAAAACGATCATTTTCTGCATCAGCTTGGGTTGGAGGTTGCGCATAACCATCCTTGTCTGATCCTTCTCCAATGGCCGAGTCGTCATCATGGAGGCCTTGGCGCTCCATCGAGTGACAAAGTCAGAAAAGCCTTCTTTCGGCTCTTGCTTGTCCGCTCAAGATCACGGGTTGTGACCTCAATCTGGGTATTGTATGAGTATTGTGCGACGAAGGCCTTAGCCATTTCCTCCCAGCTCCTTTTTACTAAGTCTTCCAGCTTGGCGTACCAAATGGCCGCAATACCCGATAGGGTCCGGCCAAAGAGTGATAGTTTCTGGAGTCTCGTCAAGCCCATCGGGCGTAAAATATCTAAGAACAGCCTCAGATGAACCATAAGGTCGCCCAAGCTGTCAAAACGATCTATGTGGGACATCTTGAATCTGTCCGACAATGTTACCACCGAATCAGTGTAACCATCCTCTATGTCTGGAATGGAATTGACCCCCTGGGCCCGTGTAAATAGCTTTTCAAGCTTACTCATCTTCAAAGCGGTTAGGTCCATCTCCGATTCAAACGGTGTATCTGTTGAGAAGGCCGGTGTCTTTGAAGTCTGTGGTAGAATTGGTGGCGGGACTGGCCCTATTGAAGCATCCGTATCTTCCTGGACGTTTGCAGTATCCTCGAGTGTTGGAACTCTAGATGGGGGCCGAGATGGATGCGAAGCAGATGCTCCGGCTTGTTGTGGTTGCTGCTGTTGCTGAAGTTTGGCAATCAGCTCTATCTATTGAGCCACAACCTCTACCTGACGCGCGGCAAACTCTACCTGGCGGGCAGCATCCCGCTACATGGCTTACATGGTCTCTTGGAGCTGACGCATCATGTCCTCCATACTTGCCATAAAGTGCTGATCTAACTAAACAGGTGTATCTCTCTCTATGCTAGAAACGGAAACCTCAGCCCAACTACTCACTGGTGGGGTGGACAATGATCGCTGAACCAACAACTGCTGTACCGATACTCTCTACCCAACTGCCCTCCGTCTTGTAACCGGGGGTAATGAAAAGAACACTGCTTATCCGTCAACTAGATCCTCGGATCGATGAAGCCTTCTACCTCTAACCTAGAGTGCTTTGGGGGAAACTGCCTTTTAAGAAGCAATGATGCTATACTACCTCGCAAAAAGATAAATAAAGCAAAATAAGGAAACAACAAGCAGAAAAACGGACAGCATTTCGGCTTAAATAAACACAACACACAATTGATAATCACAAGCTAAAAGAACTATTCTCAAACACTAATCACTGCCCCCAAATCACTGCCTCGAATCTGATACCCCCAAATACTGATGTCCTCCGACTGATACTCAGACTTGCAAACTGATACATCCATTCCTGTAGAGGCATACTCTAAAAGCACAAAGCAAGCAAGTGAGAGCGAAAACACCCCTATGAAGGGGTAGGGTTTCCCTGTCCTATCTTGTCAGGAGCTAGGGTTTCACTACGTACGCAACGGTTTTCAAACAACCTACAATCGGGTAAGCAACATGTCCTAGTTTGGAATGGTCTCTAAGGCTTCCGATATGCAACTAGGTCGAATGGTCAAAAAGGGTGCCTCAGTAAAAATCGAGGTTTGTGTTCCCATCGTGGAAGAGCCCGTAACTGGTCAGCCTTATGGCACGCTTTTCCAAGCAAGCCTCCGGCAAATCGCTCAAGAATAGCAGATGGCAAACACGGTGTCTTAGGCGCACCAATGCAAATGCAATGCAAAGAAACACATAAGTGTAAACAAAACAACATATCATGAGTTCGAGTCAAGTTCTCTAAATCCCCAACAGAGTCGCCAGAAACTATAGACCGCCCGAACTCGCTCCGCGCGCGAGGGCGCAAATTGTGTTCTAGCTACTACAGCTCGGACTTTTGTCACGGTTCTGAATCCAATCTCACAAAGTGCAATGTAAGACTGATAAATCACCAAATAGTCCAAATCCGGCAAATCGTTTTAGAAAATCGATTTTAATCAAAAAGCGCCAAACATGGACTGCTTTGCCAGATTTCAGAGTTGCCACCTAAATATTTTGTTTTGGGAAATTTAGGAAACCCTGACTCGTGCCTAAGGCCACGTGTCCGTCATCACCAAAGTTGCCTCGGCTCGGGAACTTGGGTATGAGAGGGGAAGGTCATGAAATGAGCACCCCCACTCGCCCGATCAAAGGATCAGCTTTTACTAATCATGATATGTTTTTTTGAAAACACGTGTGTTCTTATTCTGGTTTATTAGCTAATTTACTATGTGACGCGCACAGCATACAAGTATAGACTAAATCACTCAATTTGGAACAAAACATCTCATGTTTGTTTTCAAAAATTGTTTGAATTTGCCACCCTCAAGTGGGCTTAGAAATGCGGATTTGCCACCAAACAAGGTGGGCTTAAAACATGACGATTTGCCACTCCAAGTGGGCTTAAAGCTCACATTTTGATGAATTTTTCCAATTCAAGTAATAAAGCCTTCATCCACAAGCATTCATGCAGTCAATCACTTAAGCACATAGTCTCATGGCAAGCATGCTATCATGGCAGTCACTTACACACATGCAAGGATGCTAAAGCATAAATACTTACAGTGTACACCGAGCCAAAACAGAAGCTAGTTAGTAATCAATACATGATCCTAGCTATGCAAGATGCCTAATGCAACACATGCAAAATGCAACTAAATAGGCTCGACTAGCTAAGATGGCATATGAATGCAACACTCGATAACATGCTTTGAAACACGTATTCAACTAAGTATTGAAATTCAATGTAGTTTGAATGATGCGCCGAGCCCGGTGCATGCAATACGAATGAATGATGCACACATGCAAGCATAAGGTATACTAATTGAAATATGCTCCAATCTAACCACTACAAGCGGGTAAATAAAAGGGAGAAAGAAATGGGGGTTGGAAGACATGCACACACACACGCACCCTTATTATAGCATTGTGCCCTCTCGATGGAGGGTCCGAATAAATAGGCTAAGCTAAGCTAAGCTACTTATTACAAACCAACTAATTAACTATTCTAGCTAATTAATTACAAACCGAATTGAAAACTAGCTATGCTAAGCTAATTTAAAATATTACAAACCAAATGAATTAATTAAACACTTTTACTAATTAATTACAACACTTGCATGAATGAAATAGCTAACTTATTCTAAGTTAACAAAAGCGATTAAATGGACTCAAGGATGAGGGACATGCATGCTTGGTCGGCTTCCTCCCGAAAATCCACTACCGTGATTCATGATGCCTCTGTTTGCACTCTTTTGGACTTCTGAAAATTATGCCAACTTCCAGAATGCTTCTGACCCACCTTAGGAACATGCTGAGGGATGGTCGGCCAGAGATGGTGGTCGTCGGCCAAAGTTGATGGCCATCGGCCACTTCTGATAGCCGATCGGCAACCTGGGTGGCCGGTTGGCAACTTTGACGGCCGATCGGCCACTGCTTCCTGCAATTTCTCCTTTTGCTACAACAGAGCACAAAAAGAGGCATGACAGTGTATTTTGCAAGGGAATGTGTGTGCAATCACACTCCTTATCATGTCTCAAGCTCAAAGGAGTGTAGTGCTCAGCTCTCAAGCCACCAATCACGCATCTCAATGCATGATGGCCAAAGAGTCAAGCTTGCACAATGTTGATGAATGCACAAATAACACATAGGACTCGAGAGGCCTTCACCCTATCATGCACAATCAAGGGGAACGGCGACTAAGAAATGAGGCACATTTCATCACTTCAAGTATGAAACGTCCCTCGTTTCTCATGTTTGGATTAACGTCCAATCCAAACACAATGCAATGCAACACACATGCAAACAACATGCTATCTATCAATGCTAGGGTGGCACTCATGAGGTTCCATCATATAAGCAATGCATGCATGGCATGTTTGGAGACTAAAACATCAAAGCCAGTAGATAGCATGATACAAGAGGCATGCAATACAATGCCCAGTGGACTCAAACCAACCCCGAACAGACCTCATGCATGCCCAAACAATGGCCAAAATGTGCTAAAACTTAAACACAAGAAGCAAGAAAAGC
Organism: Camellia lanceoleosa; assembly: GCA_025200525.1. Taxonomy (NCBI): domain Eukaryota; kingdom Viridiplantae; phylum Streptophyta; class Magnoliopsida; order Ericales; family Theaceae; genus Camellia; species Camellia lanceoleosa. Next base: position 141,982,434 of record CM045762.1, read on the forward strand.
ATGCTCAACTCATGATTCGCAAGCTAGCCACAAAGCTCAACCCTCAAACGCATTGAAAGAGTGATAAACATGAGAGTATAACAAGGCTATATGCTCTGAAACTATGTGTTAAATAATGTCATATCACTCAAACAACACAAGTATAGCATGCAAGAGGCCCTAAAGCACAAGGCTATAAAGAGCAATACACAAGGAGCATGTAATACTAAGCTTAAACAACTAAACCAGCTCTGGACAAAGCTCAATCATGCCAAAACAAAGGCCAAAACATGCTGAAAAGGGAGCCCAAAAGCTTATACAAGCATGCATATACATTGGCTCACAAACAAGGCATGAAGACACAACTCTCAAACACATTGAAGGAGTGGAAAATGTGAGAGTGTGGCAATGAAATATGCTCTGAAATCATGTGAGAAAAGAGGCTATACCATGCAAACATCATATTCCAAGCATGCTAGGGACCTCAAACACAAAGCTAATTAAGTCAACTATGCCATAGCTATACAAAGCAAGCAATATATGACCAAGACCACTGAAAACAGACCTCAAGCATGTTAAATCAGTGGCAAAAATGTGTTGGAGCAAAGCTAACACATGTTAGAATGATGAAATAAAGCATGAAGCATGTTAGGCCAACAAGCATGATTGCACTACAAGTACCAAAAGCAAGCAACCAATGACCAAACCAACCCAAAACAGAGTTATGGCAGGTTCAAAAAGTCACAAAAACATGCTTGGACTCAGCTTAAAAGAAATAGAAAAGCATGCTTAAGTACAAGGCCAACAAGGCATGGAAACAAGACAAGAGGAGAGGGGACCACCCCCTCTCATTTTGGACCTCAAAAACACCTTTCCACCACTGAAATTTCTCTGAGTTTCAGTGGTAGAAAGGCCATGCAAAGGCTAAAACAAGAGCCTCAAAGGATGGCTCAAAAGCCTAACAAATAAGGCAAACAAGGGGGTGAAACACCCCCAACTCCCACAAGGCCTCAAACAGCCATCTTTAACACTTAAAAATAGAACTTTTTGTAGTTGAAAGCAAGGCCTAAAATAGTATGCAAAGGGGGCCAAACACTTGATCAAAATAAAGTTTAAAGAGGGAAAACACTCACCCTTGGAGCACAACTAAGACAACAATTTCTCTAAGTTAAAACCAGCTTTTTGAGTCCAAACAACACCCTCAAGTACCTCAGCAATAACGTAATGGTGTTTCACTAGGTGCTTTAGTGCAAAAGTGTGAAGAAAACTCACTTTAAGGCACAAACTAGTACAAATATAAAGAGAGAGGGATATGTTTTTGCCTTAATCAAAATTCTCTGAACCTCTGAAAGGGGAGAGGAGCCTCCCCACTTATAGAAATCCAAGTCTCAAGCTTGTTGGACAAGCTAGAAGCTTGTTACAATCCCTCCATACACGTGTATAGAGGATGTCTTCTGTGCCCAACAGCTCGCACAGCTGGCACCAAAATATCTACAAAAGCAAAGAAAAGGGCCTCGGCCAAAAAATATGGCCAATCGGCCATCAGTGAGGCCGACCGGCCAACATTGATGGCCGATGGAAAGAGGGCATGGCCGATGGGTTGTAGGGCTGGCCAGCAGGCCACCCCCTTCCCTCAGAAACAAAGCCACAAGCTCTTGGTCCACAACCAAGCACAAAACAAACAAGTTGAGAGGCTTCAAGGCAAGGCACACAGCCGAGACCTTCAGGAACTCAAAACGTACACGAGCATGGATGATCATCGAGTGTTCAAATGATGACGTCCAAGTCTTAAGGACGGTCAAAAATGGGGTGTCTACACCAACTTGCGGTCAAAATGGGCAAAATGAAAGATGTTCTCAAATTTTCAAGCCGAGATCTTGAACATATTCAAACGCCGCATAATAATGCACTGGTGGTCACGCTTCGCTTTAGGGACTTTGACGTTAGGCGCATTCTGATCCACAAAGGCAGCTCGGTTGAAATAATGTATTATGATGCCTTCAAGTTGCTCAAGCTCGAAGAGAAGATTTGGCCTCGGCAACATCGCCACTAGTTGGCTTCAACTTGCAACCAGAATGGTTGGTCTAGAAGATAATCCTACCGATCAAGGTAGGGTCCATCGTAAAGCAAGTCGAGTTCTGGGTATTGAAAGCGCCCTTCACTTACAACCTTATCCTAGGCAGAGAATGGTTTCATGCCATGCAAGCAGTGGTGTCGACATACCACCAAGTCATGAGATTCACATCTGCTACCGGGATAATAGAAGAAGTCTGGAGCGATCGAGTTATGGCCAAGTAGTGTTTTGTGGCTGTGAATAGGAGTCGGGCTGCCAAAGGCTTTGTGTAGATGATCGAAGGACTGGAAGATCAAAGTGTCCTGGATGATGTGGGCACTCAAGCCGAGGAGAAGGCTGTCGAGGATTTGGTTGAGGTGTGGATCAACGAAAATGATCCTGAAAAGTTCTTTCTATTAGGATCTAGCCTGATTGCCCAAGAATGGTTAGACATGGTGGGGTTTTTTTATCACAAACATCGAAGTGTTCACATGGACGCCTTACGATATGCTTGGTGTCTATCCAAACTTTGTTTGCCACCAACTCAACGTATTTCTGGATGCCCAACCTGTCGTTCAAAGGACGTGGAGATCGGCACTTCATCACGCCGAGGTAGTGGCAGAGGAGGTTAAGAACTTGCATGAAGCGAGGGCTATCCAAGAGGTACACTACCCTCAGTGGGTTTCTAACACAGTCGTGATACCGAAGAAAAATGGAAAATGGCTAGTTTATGTCGACTACAAGAAGGTCAACCGAGCTTGCCCCAAAGATAGCTTCCCTTTTCCTAGAATCGACCAACTGATGGACCTGAACGCCGGGCACAATCGACTCAATTTCCTGGATGCCTACCGCAACTACCACCAAATTGCCATGCACGGGCCCGACCAAGAAATCACTTCTTTCACGAACCCAAGAGGATTGTTCTATTATAGGGTTATGCCCTTCGGGTTAAAGAACTTCGGAACGACCTTTTAGAGGATGGTCACAAAGATGTTCACTTCTTTGCTTGGCCGAACGATGGAAGCCTATATCGATGATATGGTCATAAAGAGCAAACGTGAGACTAACTACCTAGCTGACTTAGCAGAGATGTTCGCCATTCTCAAGCAACACAAGTTATGTCTAAACGCATCAAAATGCACCTTAGATCAAAGTCATAAAAGAATTGAAGCATCCCAACTCAGGAAAGGACGTGCAACATCTTGCCAAAATGGCAGTCGTGCTTAACCAATTTATAAGCCAGTCATCAGATTGTTGCCGCCCTTTCTTCCAAGCCTTGAAGTTAAAGTTTTCATGGGGCGAAGAATGTGACAAGGTGTTGGCCGAACTCAAGGCATACCTTTCCTCCGCTCCACTTCTTGTCACTCCAAAGCAAGGCGAAGAGCTATACCTTTATCTGGCCAGTTCTTAACATGCGATCAATGCGGTTTTTGTTAAAGCAGAGGGCATAAAACATCTACCGATCTTCTGTGTGAGCAAGACCAGTAGAATCAAGATACTTGTCGCTTGATACACTTGCCTTGGCACTAATGATGGCCTCCAGGAAGTTAACACATTAGTTTCATGCACATACGATTGTGGTGTTGACCGAATTTCCGTTAAAAGCGTTGTTTGAGCTGGCAGACTTCTCTGATCGAATCTTGAAGTGAGCGGTCAAGTTGGGGCAGTTCGACATCAAGTTTTAACCTAGGACCACCATTAAGGCCCAGGCAACGGCAGACTTGGTCGCAGAATTTTTACCTGGGACTCACCCGGTTTGCCAAGTGGACCTTACCGACGCAACTGGGCTGAGGGGTTAGGCATCGCAGAAATTGCATAGCCAACTCCCACTCCGGTCCATATCAACCCTTCTAATGCACCAAATATGGAAGGCGGCGTAGAAATTGCGTGCCTGCGCAGAGACCTGTCACTTGAAAAACAACCACGTCTTGGCAATGTGCTGATGGATTTAGGAATAACAAGACAACCTGTTGGATCCAACACCGCATCGCCAGTGGAAAATGAAGGCATGCAAGTTACAATCATCATCGACACGATCGACTCGAAAATAGCCGAGCAGCCGAGCAACTTAGAACACTTAAAACTCCAAAAGTCCCAAGACCCAGTAGAATGTTGGAAACTTTTTATTGGTGAAATGTGGAAACTTTTTGTCAATGGCGCTTCAAACTGACATGGACTCGGACTAGGCATAGTTTTGATCTCACCAGACAGACTGACCATTGACACTCAATCATGCAGGGGTTTCCAGTATCAAATAATGAGGCTGAGTATGAAGCGCTACTAGCTGGACTGAAAAGCGCACTCCAACTGCAAGCATCCGAGCTAATGGTCTACAGCGACTCCCAACACGTTGTAAACCAAGTGTTTGGAGAATATGAAGCCAAAGATGACAGAATGGCCAAGTACCAAACCCTGGTGAGAGAGCTAATCAAGAAATTTCAAGCCATAAGAGTTCAACAAATCGGCCCAGTAGATGAATTAGCCGGTTTAGCTTCCTTGGCCGAGTCCACCCCCTGCCTTATCCTGATCAACTTTCTCCCAAGGCCTAGTATTGAAGAAACAGAGTAGCCGGAAGTATTCTGCGCCGAGCTACGTCCCTCTTGGATGGATCCGATCATTCTCTTCCTGAAAGAAAGAGCACTGCCGTCCGACAAGAAATAAGCAAACAAGATCCGAGTGAAGTCTGAGTGGTTCTAGCTCTCCTCATCCAGCACCCAATATAAGAAATCCTTCACCGGTCCATACCTGAAGTGCGTCCATCAGAGTAAGGTCGACGCTTTTCTTTTTGAGATCCATGAAGGAATATATAGAAGCCATATTAGCAGATAATCTCTAGCCTATCGTGCTATCTCGCAAGGATATTTGTGGCCATGTATGCAGGCCAATGCGTAAAAGTACGTGAGGAAATGCGAGAAGTGCCAAAAGTTCGTCCACCAAATTCACTAGTCGGCCAGAGAACTTCTGTCTCTCACAAGCCCTTGGTCGTTCGCAATATGGGGCCTTGACATAGTGGGATTGCTCCCAACTGCACCAAGTAATCTCAAGTTCTTCATAACGGTGGCAGACTACTTCACCAAATGGGTCGAAGCCAAGCCCTTGGCAACAATCAAAGAAAATGATGTGAAGAAGTTTGTTTGGCAAAATGTAACAACACGGTTTGGTGTTCCCCAAGCTTTGATCTTCGATAATGGCACCCAATTTGATGGATGGTTGTTCAGAGGATTCTATGAGGAGCTGAAGATAGAGTTCAACAACTCAGCATCGGCCTATCCTCAATTGAATGGCCAAGCCAAAGCATCGAACAAGACTATTCTAGATGGGCTAAAGAAGAGGCTAGAAAGCCAAAGGAAAATGGACCGAAGAGCTCCTACATGTCCTCTAGGCTTACCGAATGTCACACCCTCAAAATAATTACATAAGTCCATCACGCATAAGATTCACAAATCATAAGAGAAACATTATATTCCATACATCAGAGTGTTCTTTTACAAAAATATTACATGTTGACAACAAAAGTGAATGCCTTACGGGCTTACAACTTTCCAAGTCAACACTTGGTTGCAACACATGAGGGTCAGAAGCCCTTTACAAACAAAGCCCTTGGCTTGGAAATATAAACATGTAACAACAAAAAGGTAACTACAAAAATGCCCCTTCAGCCTCTAAACCACCTAAGCTAGGTCCTTGGAGGCGGCATAACACCTGCACCAGAAAATGATGTCCCATATAGGGTGAGCTAAAGCCAGTAGAGATATGCTAAACATAATATGAGAAATAACTAAAACATTAGCATTCGATAAATGTTTAACAATTCAAAACCATCTCATATTCTTTCCATAATCAACCAACGTTTACATCCGTTACCATTTGTCTATCCACAACAATCCACTTATATTATTCCATGTTATCCAAACAGTTTAAACGAGACTACAACTCATATATCAACAATTCAATAACCACAACCTTTAACACTTCAATGTTCTTGCCATTTTATGGAACTACGTCCAAGGGAACCGGCACCCGAAGATACACATGAACTCAAGTGTTTCCATTTTACGGAATTTTAATCCGAGGAAATCGGCACCCATATATGCAAGGTTTCGGGACTTTCACCCTGGACACTCCGGCCAACTTAATTCTTCATGGAGTCCATCCCCTATCTCCTCCCAAACAATGATACATATGCAATGTATTTAACAAGTTGTCATATACAATGACCAATCCATTAACATATACAATGTGTTTAAACATATAGTCATATACAATGACCCAACAATTCACATATTCAATGTGTTAATTTCACCGTCATGTTCAATGACATAACCCATATGATTACTTTCAATTTTCCCTAATCAACATGCAATGTCTACAACAATCAAAACTATCTTCCACTGATAGCCCAAAGTAGTTATTTCTAAACAGATAATAAATTTACCAAATAGATAAATTATCAACATTCTTATCGGTGAGTGATTAGTCAATCCAACTACACAATTAAATCACAATCCCCTCAAATTTCAATGTTTCCAACTCAATTTCGTATTTCCACAATTCACCAAATTAATTATACAAATTAATTGTTTATAACCAATTAGGGCATTTTTCCTAAATTTCACAACATTGACCCAAGGGTCCAAATCTCACCATTTTAACTATTATACATCAATAACCCCATTTCAAGACCCCTCACTCATAAATTATGCTCTAGATAGAAAACCCCCTTTTTTAAACATTTCAAAACCAAACCCTAACATTTCAAACATTACCCAACTTCACCATTTAAACAAAATGACTAACATCTATGTCAAAACCCATAAGAATGAATAGAATATCCCTACCTCGGATTTAGGAGCTCAAAGGAGAAGAGAGGTGAAACTCAAAGGTGCTCCAAACTCAAGCTTTTTCGGATCAAAACGTAGCCCTCACGAAGCTCCAACCTTTTTACAAAGGAACTAGGGTAAAAACCCTCTAGATCAAGTGGATTTGTAGAGAGAAGGTGTGTGGAGAGAGAGGAGTAGCCGGATTAGGGTTTTGGATGAAAGAGATGGTGAAAAAGTGATAAAAATCACGCTGTGGCAATCTGATATACTCGAGGCTCGCTCGAGCGAAGGAGTGGTCGCTCGAGCAACCAGACACAAAAGAACCTCGCTCGAGCGCAAGAAGCGTCGCTCGAGCGAACAATGCAAAGCTTCAGGTCTGTAACCCAAAAGCATGCTCGAGCGCAAGAGTGCTCGTTCGAGCAAAGGAACTCAAAACATAGGGCTCGCTCTCTTGCTCGAGTGAAAGATAGCTCCCTCGAGTGAAGAAACACAACCTTCAGGTCCAAAAGAAACGCAGACGCACGCTCGAGCGTAAGAAAGCTCGCTCAAGCGAAAAGACACACCAGACCAAGATCGCTCGAGTGAAGAAAAGCTCGCTTGAGCAGAAGCTGCGTCTGAAAAAGGAACCTAAAGACCCACAACACTCGCTCGAGCGAAGAAACAAATACCCAAAGCTCGCTCGAGCACAAAAAGCCTCGCTCGAGCGAAGAAGGAAAAACCTGGGCAGCAACCATTGGTTTAAACTCACAACCAACCTGTAAGAAACTTGCCCAACACATCCCAAAACTCAAATACAAGGAATTTAAGGACGGAAACAAGATATAAACAACAACAACCAACCACGAAACCCAAGTTTGGAAAACAATACATGAAGGGGAAAACCGGGATCGCTATACCGAATAACACCGCAATGCTCAACCGGGGAGACACCTTTCACTTTGGCATATGGCATGGAGGCGGTCATCCCATTAGAGATTAACATGTCCACCATCCGCAATGAAAATTTTGAGCCAAACTTAAACGCTGAAGCCATTGCCCTGGAATTGGACCTTGTAAAAGAATGCGGAGAAAATGCGCTGATCTATGTCATAACATACCAACAAGAACTGTCCAAGAAGTATAACAAAGCAGTTCACCCCAGACAATTCAAGGTTGGGGATTGGGTTCTAAGGAAGGTGATGGGCAACACTCTAGTGACGGGTGAAGGAAAGCTAGGAGTAAACTGCGAAAGGCCTTACAAGATAATCGATCTAGCAAGCAGGGGGGCATATCATCTAGAGGATCTAGAAGGACAAGCTATACCTTGGCCATGGAACGCAACCAATATGAAATTGTATTATTTTTAGTTTTAATGTAATTTTTGTGAGGGCGGTGATACCCCACTACTTTCCAATGTAATTTTTTCAATCACCTTGAGAATTTATGAAATCTGTACATAATGGAAATGAATTGCTTAGACATTTTATCATGATCAGTGGACTGCAATGAGAATTTGCTCAACTCAAAGCTTTCAGCTGAGGAGAATTTGCCCAGCTAAAAAAGTTGATGAATTGCTCAACTCAAAGCTTTTAGTCGAGGAGAAGTTGCACGGCTAAAAGAGTTGAAAATTTGTTCAAGTTCAAACTTTTAGCCGATGAGAGTTTGCACGGCTAAAAGAGTTGATAATTTGTTCAACTCCAAACTTTTAGCCCAGGAGAGTTTGCCCGGTTAAAAGAGTTGATGATTTGTTCAACTCCAAACTTTTAGCCGAAGAAAGTTTACCCAGCTAAAAGAGTTGATGATTTCTTCAACTCTAAACTTTTAGTAGAGGAGAGTTTACCCGGCTAAAAGAGTTGATGAATTGTTCAACTCCAAACTTTTAGCCGAGGTGAATTTGCCAGGCTAAGACACTGATCAAAAGAGTTGGTGAATTGTCCAACTCAGAACTCTTAATTGAGACAATTTTTCCCAGCTAAAAAGCTAATGACTTGTTCAACTTTCAATTTTCGGTCGAGATGTTCCGTTCGGCTGAAGCAATATACGCTCTGTTTGACAATGTTGCACGGTTGGAAAAAGAGATACATTTCCAAGTTATTCACAGAGCTGAAATTTTTTTTCATTGATTGAGAATTTAAGTACAAGAGAAGGGGCTGGTAGCCCGGTTACAAAAGGTTCAAAAATAAAAACAAGAAAATACAAAACTAAGCTAGGAGAAGGGGGAGAGATTGCCAAAGACATCTCCAACTCTGGTGCCGGCCTCCTCTAGGTCAACCATGATAGCCGCATCACCGCGCTTTTTTTAGCCGGTCTCATCCTGACCCCCTCTTTGCTCGGCCTCTTCCTCGGCTTCTTCCTCGACCTCCTCTTGCAACAAATTGAAGACATCATTAGCGTAAGGCACCATGTAGACCGGCAAGAAGGTAGTGGGAGGAGTGATAAAGACCTTGGTATTAGATCCTTGGCCTAATTTTTCACAGGCTGCCTTCCAACCGGACTTGAAAAAGATGTCCTTGGTGGCCTCAACCTGTTTGGTGTAGCTCTCTTCAGCCTCCTCGCCTTTTTTAACTTCCCCAGTTCGGTACAGAGAGCGTCCTTTTCCTACTCTACGCTGCCAAGCTGGCCGAGCAGCTTCGCGTTAGCTACGTTAGCAATCTCCAAAGAGGACTTGGACCGTCCCAGCTCGGTCTCTAGATGTTTGGCTGTGTTGGATACATCGGTCACCTTTTGCTAGAGCCTGTTCACATGGTCCATGACAAGATATTATTTCTAGATGGCTTGCAAGAGAGCAAAGGAAAGTTAGCTCAAATAAGAAACCAATAGTGGAAACACTTAAAAAAATTTCTTAAACTCTTACCCTGGCCATAGATTTGACCGCAGACTTCACAAGTCAGGTGTCAGGCACGTGGTCATTGCCATTTATGTCACTCGGCAGAAGCAATGCTTTCGACAGATCGTAGGCCAGGAGGTGCTCCGTGTCCCCCTTAATCGAAGCATTGGCCGGGATGTCCTTATCCCGGTGTTTCAACTTTGGTCTCCATGGAAGTGTTGGCTCAAAATCCTACATCGGTTGCTCGGTGCTCAACTCGGCCACAAGCTCGGTCGTTGGATCGGTAGAGCGAGGCCTTTTGCCAGCTCAACGGGTCTCTTTGCTGGCTTGCGCTACAGCGGTCTATCCCAGAGCAATCATGGTCCCAGATGTTTGACCGACAGTGGGGGTAGGAAGGGGATTGCTCGATATCTCGGTGGAGGTGTTTGTGATCAAGTTCCTAATTTGGCTTTTCTTTGCCATCTCTTATTCCTCGATCAACTGAACTAGAGATACGTCTGGAAATGTGGGATCGGGAGGTGGTGAAGGTGCCCGAAGGACGTCGGTAACCTTGCTCTTCTGGGGTGCTGAATACCGGTAGCTCAGTATGTAGCCGAGAAGCTCATGGCAATCTCAATGCTGGTACCTTAGCGCGGCCCTGATTGCCTCTTCGTTGGCATAAAGGTAGTTGGCCTGCAACTCTTCAATAGTTTGCAAAAAGAAGGTGATTAGCTCGGTACGATAAATATTGACAGTTAATTAACTAGGAAGCTTGACTTACATAAAGAACAGAAATCTTTACAGATGTACCAGCCGGGCACTTCAGCTGTTTCATAATTACCAGACACCTATAAGAAATCGTCGTCATGCATATCTTTGTTTGGTGTGTCGGTCATTTTTTTTGTCTACCAAGTCTTATTTTTAAATAATAGTTATAGCCGTCTTTTGTGTGACCAAGCGTGTATTGGCGCAAGATCTCGGCCAGTCCTAAATTCAAACCTAGCCGATGATTTAGCTCGGCAACACCATTTATTATTCTATATGTCAATACCTGTGTGGGAGCTAGCCCAGTGCGTCTAAAAAATTCACAGATCAAGGGTCGCACAGGAAAATGAAGCCCTCTCTCAACTATACTCAGCAAGGCGAAGAGGCAAGATTCCAATCTTTCCCATGGGTTGATGTCCTCCTCACCGAGCTCTAAGTGTACATCGACAGGTACGTCGTACTCCTCTTGAAACGCGACCAAAGCAACTGGCGTGTCTACATGAAAACGATACCGCCCCATGGGAGGCTGGTTCAACTAGACCAACTGAATTGAATTAGCAAAGTCTTGCACTGTGGCTGCTCGGTCTTTAAGAGCCCTGGTATTGGTGTGTCTAGTTCCTTAGGACTCTGCAGTTAAATACCAAGTGTAAGTGGAAGTGAGGTCGCGCAAATAAGCTTGATTTTAGCTCGGCCTGAATAGTTTGGCGGAGTCTAACTTGGTTGAGAAGCGGGCCAGATATTAGCCAGGTCGCACGACCTTGTGCAACCTCTACCCTAATTTTGTATTTTGGTTTCATAAACAAGAACTTGCTCGGTCAACCTATATTTTCAGATCAAGATAGTATTGTTTGCCTGGTTTGTTCCAGATCCACCTGTAATCCCCCAACCCTTCACATGTCATCGATATTGTTCGCTTTGAGCCACACCCGCATGGATTTGTTCTTCCTAGTGGGTCACCTATCTCAGAACTACTCCAGCTTAAGCATGCTTAACTAGGGAGTTTTGCTAGGAATTTCACCACTCGGGAAAAGGTCTCAATGCTATATAAGGATCCAGATTTTTACTTTTATAGGCTAGGAACTCCCCCACTAGGACCTTACAATCCAGCCCCTTAGGGCTGCACGTCCCCGTGCAGTAGCCTGTTAGCTCGCAAGCCCGCCCACACACACCGAGAGACGCCAGGGGCTTACACTTGGTACTCCGAAGAGTCAGTTCTGATACCATTAGTAACACCCCAACCCTTCACATGTCATTGATATTGTCCACTTTAGGCCACGTCTGCATGGATTTGTTCTTCCTAGTGGGTTACCCATCCCAGAACTACTCCAGCCTAAGCACGCTTAACTAGAGAGTTCTACTAGGGATTTTACCACTCAAAAAAAGGCCTCGATGCTATATAAGGATCCAAGTTTTTACTTTTATAGCTCAGGAACTCCCCTTCCATTCCCAATGTGGGACACTGGGACCTTACACCGCCCATGTTCATCTTAGAAAGTGATGAACAGTGGTCGAAGATGGGAAATACAAGGGTTACCCAGTACAGATGATCAAACGGAGCCCTAGTTCGTTTAACTCTACCTTAGTTTCTCTGTGTTACAAATAATACCATGTCATTTTGGAGAAAGTGGTGTGAGAAGCTCAAGAACAGGAACAATATCGAAGAATACGAATAACATATGAAGAACTTACGAAAGAAGGGCTTTAATTGGCATCCCAGTTGGTGGGCATGTAATAACCCGACCCTCGAACAAGTTTTCTGATATATGTTCAGTTCTTGTTTTATGCTTTTGAATGCTTACTGTGAAACCCTATGAGAAATTAAAGTTAAGTAAGTGAGTCATATGTTTAAAGATGTCTATCTGTCCAAACAAGAAAAGTATCTGTTATGTTGGAAGGTTTGAATCAGAAATTGGAAGCTTTAGTGACTTAATTATCTGAAATTGACTTCATATATGCGATCAACATGATTTTTAGGTAATATTAAGCAATGTTGTGAAATTTCAATTTGGGATGATTAAACGATTGAATTTTGTCTTATTAGCTCTAATATATATATATATATGAGTGTGTTCTTAAGCTTTAAGCCTTAGACCTAGTTCAAAATTTTCCTGGGAGGAGAAAGGAGAAGAAAGGGTAGAAACAAGGGAGAATTGAGAGAGATTGAAGCTAAGGTAAAGTTAAATTCCCTAATCTAATCCTCTTCCTTAATTTGGCATAAAAAGTTCTTAAACTTGTATGCTCTAGAGGAGTATGTTGAAGTTTATGATAAATTGTGTATTTTGAATCCAATTCAAAATTATCTAGTAGGAGCTTACATCTTGTCTCTTACTTACCAAATTGATATTCATGCTTATGCCATGTTTTGTATGTCTAAGTTATATGTATGTAAGTTAAGTTATATGTAAGTTAAGAGCCTCAAGAATGAAATCATGTTATGAGCTTCAATTTTGTTCAAATCAGTTGAATTGTATTCATGGGTTTAATTCAAGTTAAATGATGGTATGATGTACCTTGATTACATGTTTTTGAGCCATGATTTAGTCATGAAAAGATCCATCTTTGAGCCTTGAAAACATTCCCCAAAAGATAGAATTTTGTTGCAATTTTCGGACCCAAACTGGACAATCGCCGACGTCTGAGAGTCATCGCTGCGTCAAAGAAATGCTGAATTTTTGTGTTTTGGTTCTGCTTAAAAAGCACGTCTTGGGACCTCGCAGGGCCGCGCGTGCGGCTCAACTGCCGCATGTTTGCTCTATTTTGCGTGTAGAATCCTCTAATATTGTCGAAATATGTGTTTGAGGTTGTTTTGATGTTGATATGCCCCTTCGAAGTGAAGTGAAACGAAAGATAAATTGAGAAGGAAATATGAACTATTGTATAAGTTTTGAATGTGTGCAGGACACACTCCGGAAGGAAGTAACACGTCATCTCAACACTGTGAGTAGTAGTACCAATATATATACTGATGTAACTTATGATTGCCATAAGTATTATGTTCATACATAAAATGCAACTAAGTTATGTTTCAACATATGTAAAGAAAGAAATGGAAAAGATGAAAAATGTTCATTGAATAAGACTCTGAAACCAAGTTACTCTGTTATTATGATATGAAACAAAGTACTACACGGAACTAAGTGCTACGATGTGAGTCACCTCTAGAGTCCGTGTGAGACACCTCTTGAGTTCATACAAGCATGCTTCAAGGGCTTTATGCCAACTTATTCAAGGGCTTTATGCCAACTTATTCCAGGGCTTAATGCCAAGTTATGTAAGGGCCTCGTGCCACTATGTTCAAGGGCTTAACGCCACCATGTTTAAGGGCCTTGTGCCATTACGTTTAAGGGCTTATAGCCATCATGTTTCAAGATATCATGTTGCAAGCTACCATGTTCTAAGTATGACCAAGACTGTCATAAAACTAATACAGATGCGGACCAACTATGTGTGGATCTTTTCATGTTTTGATGTTTCATATCTTAAATCAAGCATTGTTTTAATTATGTATTACTATTCACCGAGCCTGGCTCACTCTCTGTTATGTCTGTTTCTGTAGGTAACCAACCAGGTGGTCTGTCTTAGCCCATGGCGCCCGGTTTCTTTTGCCAAATTTCATGTGTCCAGGCACTATGCGAGGCCATTTATTTTCTTTTTGGTGTTTGTTAGGATGTTGGCTTGTTTTTGAGTGCCCTCTAAAGTTGATGTATATAACTTCTGTAGTTTTGGTATATGCTCGATATAGGGCTGGATTTGTACATGTACTTGTGTGTGTGTACTACTAAGGATTATTTTTGGACTTTGTCTACCTATTATGATGTATGTGATGTATGAGATCCTGGCATGTTAGAAGCAGCTCAATGGAACTTGTTTTGGTTCAATATTTTTTTTTTTTAGTTTGAGCTTCCGGTAAGGCCCTCTTATATTATGTATATCAGGTTATGTGTATGTGTCTGTATGGGTCATGCCCAAACTTTTAGGGGCAGGTTTGGGGTCTTGACAAGTGGTATCAGAGCACGAGTTGCTATCTCACACATGGATCCATTGAGCTTTAGGGTGTCTAGAAAAGCTTTAGGCATCTTGCATGACATCCTGAAATCATATGAAACATCGATGGCAATGTTAAGTATACTCTGATAAGGCTAACAATTTTGAATATATCTGTTCTATATAAATGATTATTGTGCAGGCTATGGCAAGGACAAGGACGGAGGAAGCGGAAGATGCTACTTCTGCACGGCTGGATAGAATGGAGAGAATGATTATGGAAATGGCAGAAACCCTATGACAACAACAGCAACAGCCTCAACAACAACCGCCACCACCACCACCACCAGTACCTCCAACGGTAGCACAAGATTTCCATGCCGAAGACCGGACCATTACTCTTACTAAGGAGTTTAAAAAGATGAAACTGCCATCCTTTAAAGGAGGTATAGAGCCAATGAAAGCAGAGGCATGGGTGTTGGGAATAGAGAAATTATTCGAAGTTTTCCCTTGCACCGAAGCTCAAAAGGTGCAACTGGCTGCCTTTACCCTCGACGACGAGGCACGGAGATGGTGGATGCTCACGAGAATGATACATCAAGGATTGACGTGGGATAGGTTCTTGGAATTGTTTTATGACAAATATTTCCCTCAAAGTATGCGAGACAAGAAAGTGACTGAATTTGAAACTCTCAGGCAAGGGAACAAGACTGTTGCTGAATATGAAGCTCAATTTGCAGAGCTAGCCCGGTTCGCACCTCACATGGTAGACACGGACTATAAGAAGGCACGAAAATTTGAAGAAGGATTACGGAGTGCTATTCTGGACCGAGTTAATATGTTGAAGCTGCCTACCTATGTAGATGTGCTGGAAAGGGCTGTCATAGCTGAAGGAAATCTTGCTGCTCAAAGTCGAATTTCTGAATGGAAGGGAAAAAGACAAAACAGTCAATGGTCGAAGGGGTTAATACTCCACCAAATAAGAAGCAAAATTCAAGGACTTCAAATGCTTCCACCCCCAGTCAGAATCTAATTCCCATATGTGTGGAGTGTGGAAAAAAGCATCGTGGAATATGCTACCGGAAGTCTGGAGCTTGCTTTCAGTGTGGAAAACCGGGCCATGTGATAAAGGATTGCCCTCAGAGGAAGCAGCAACAAAATGGCAATAAGACTACTACCAGCTCAGTGGGGTCCGCACCAACTATCAATACCAAGCCAACTGCTAAACCAATGAACAATAAGGACACAATGAGATAGGGTAGGGTGTTTGCATTGGTTCCAGGAGACGTGCAGAATGCAGCAACAGTGGTGTCAGGTATATTTATGGTTCACGGTCATCCTACTAGTGTATTATTTGATTCTGGCTCTACTCATTCTTTCGTGTCAAAATTATTTGCACAACACTTAGATAAAACTGAAGAAAAATTGTCTTATATGTTATATGTGTCCACACCCTTGGGAGACTCTATGCTTTGCACTTCTGTTTATTTTGGTTGTGAACTTGAGCTTGGGGATATCCAGGCATACGCCAATCTATTACCTCTTGACATGACCTATTTCGATATTATTCTGGGAATGGACTGGTTGGGCGAATATGGTGCAACTATAGATTGTCTAACTAAACAAATCAGCTTCCATCCACCGGGACAATTAGAGTCTACCTTACAGGGTCATGGCGTAATTTCTCCACCTTATTTGATCTCGGCAACGAAGGCTTGTAAATTAATTCAGAAAGGGTGTCACGGGTATTTATGTAGTGTTTTGGAAGGGCAAGTGGTGAATGGCAATATTGACACGATTCCAATTGTTTGTGAATTTTCGGATGTCTTTCCTGAAGAATTACCAAGGCAGTTGATAGACTGTGAAATTGAGTTTACCATTGAAGTAGCACCGGGAACTCAACCCATTTCGAAGACTCCGTATAGAATGTCACCGGTTGAGAAGAAGGAATTGAAAATGCAATTACAAGATTTATTGGACAAGGGATTCATCCGTCCGAGTGTATCTCCATGGAGTGCACCAGTTCTGTTTGTAAAGAAGAAGGATGGAACACTCCGGCTTTGTATCGATTACAGGGAACTTAATAAAGTAACAATCAAGAATAAGTATCTATTGCCAAGAATTGATGACCTATTTGATCAGCTTCAGGGGGCACAAGTCTTTTCAAAGACTGATCTACGGTCTGGATACCATCAATTGAAGGTCAAAGCTGAGGATGTTGAGAAGCCAACTTTCCGAACCCGGTACGGTCATTATGAATTTTTGGTTATGCCCTTTGGAGTCACAAACGCACTAGCAGCTTTTATGGATTTGATGAACCGCGTTTTCAAACCCTATTTGGATGAATTTGTGGTGGTCTTTATTGACGATATTTTAATTTATTTAGAGAATGCAGAAGCTCATGAGAAGCATCTTCGCTTGATCCTTCAAACCCTCCGGGAAAAGAAACTGTATGCAAAACTGAAGAAATGTGAATTCTGGCTACTAGAGGTGGCGTTTTTGGGTCATGTGATCACCAAGGAAGGCGTTTCTGTTGATCCACACAAGATTGAGGCGATCGTAAATTGGTCAACTCCCACTA
This sequence comes from Camellia lanceoleosa, assembly GCA_025200525.1. Lineage (NCBI taxonomy): Eukaryota > Viridiplantae > Streptophyta > Magnoliopsida > Ericales > Theaceae > Camellia > Camellia lanceoleosa. The sequence continues at coordinate 141,999,401 of CM045762.1, forward strand.
ATGTGACTGAAGTGCGTAGTTTTATGGGGTTAGCCGGATATTACAGACGGTTCGTTCAAGACTTCTCTAAAATTGCTGTACCGCTTACACAGCTGACTCGAAAGGGAGTTGCATTTGAATGGTGAGAAGAGCGGGAATCTGCTTTCTAAGAATTAAAGACAAGGCTGACTACAACACCAGTGCTGGCCTTACCATCCGGTACTGAAGGATTTGTAATCTACAGTGACGCTTCACACAAAGGGCTTGGTTGTGTACTTATGCAGAATGGAAGGGTTATCGCCTACGCTTCTCGTCAACTGAAACCCCATGAAAAGAATTATCCCACGCATGACCTCGAGCTCACAGCGGTGGTTTTTGCTTTAAAGATATGGCGGCACTATTTATATGGCACTACTTGTGAAGTTTACACCGACCACAAAAGCCTCAAGTACCTTTTTACTCAGAAGGAATTGAATATGCGGCAATGTCGGTGGTTAGAGTTAATTAAAGACTACGATTTACAGATTCATTATCATCCTGGTAAAGCCAACACAGTTGCAGATGCTCTTAGTCGGAAAAATATGGGAGATTTAGCCAACCTGTTTACGGAGAGAAAGGAATTGGTAAATGAATTAGAGAAAATGAATATGGAGTTTGTGATACGTGGATAGGAGGCAGTACTAGTAGTAATGGCTCAACCGACTTTACTCGAAGAGATTAAGTTATATCAAATGGAGGATGGCGGTCTAAGGAAGATATGTGATGAGTTAGAGATAAAACCAAAACTGGGGTTCAGCTTAGTGGATTCGGTACTCAAATTTCATGATCGGATATGTGTCCCTAATGTGTTGGAGCTTAAACGAAAATTGATGGAAGAAGCACATGCCTCAAAATTTTCCATACATCCAAGGAGTACCAAAATGTACCGAGATTTGAAACAAAATTTTTGGTGGCCAAGTATGAAGAAAGAGATCGCAGAGTTCGTCTATAAATGTTTGCAATGTCAGCAAGTAAAAGCGGAGCATCAGAGGCCAGCAGGGTTATTACAACCCCTTTCAATCCCAGAATGGAAGTGGGAACATTTAACCATGGATTTCATTGTGGGATTACCACGAACTCCTCGAGGCATGAATTCAATATGGGTCATTGTGGATCGATTAGCTAAGTCCGCTCACTTCTTACCAGTAAAGACTCAGTATAATGCGGATAAGTTGGCGGTACTTTATGTGAATGAGATTGTGAGGCTTCATGGTGTTCTAGTCTCCATTGTATCAGATAGGGATCCAAAGTTTGTTTCCAGATTCTGGCAAAGTTTACAAGGAGCAATGGATACAGAATTAAAGTTCAGCACAGCTTTCCATCCTCAGACTGACGGTCAATCTAAGAGAACGATACAAACTCTAGAAGACATGCTGCAAATGTGTATGCTAGATTTTCAAGAAAGTTGGGAAGCCCATCTACCGTTGGTGGAATTCGCATACAACAATAGTTACCACTCAAGCATCGAAATGGCACCCTATGAAGCCCTATATGGAAGACCGTGTCGTTCTCCCGTGTGTTGGGTGGAAGTTGGGGAAAAATCTTTACTCGAACCTGAAATTGTTCGGTTGACCACAGAAAAGATTAAAATTATTCGGGAAAGATTAAAAACTACTCAAAGTAGACAGAAAAGTTATACGGATAACCGACAGAGAGATTTGGAATTTGAAGTGGGCAGTCATGTCTTTGTAAAAGTTACTCCGATAAAAGGACATCCAAGATTTGGGAAAAGGGGTAAGTTGACACCCCGGTATGTTGATCCCTTTCAAATTTTGGAAAGAATAGGTCCGGTAGCTTACCGGGTTGCCCTTCCGCCACATATGAGTCAAGTATGTAATGTGTTCCATGTCTCTATGCTTCGTGGATATTTTCTGGATCCATCACACGTCATTGATTATCACCAAATTGAACTAGACGACAAGTTAACTTATGAGGAAAAACCATTCTGTATTTTGGACTGACAGGTGAAGCAATTACGAAACCGAGAAATTCCAATGGTGAAAGTGGAGTGGCAAGAACATTACAGAACTGACGCAACTTGGGAAAGAGAGGAGGAAATGCAACATCAGTATCCGCATTTGTTTCTACCCTAAGGTAAAACAAGTTTGAGGGACCAAACTTATTTAAGGGGGGAAGAGTGTAATAACCCGACCCTCAAACAAGTTTTCTGATATATGTTCAGTTCTTATTTTATACTTTTGAATGCTTACTGTGAAACCCTATGAGAAATTAAAGTTAAGCAAGTGAGTCATATGTTTAAAGATGTCTATCTGTCCAAACAAGAAAAGTATCTTTTATGTTGGAAGATTTGAATCAGAAATTGGAAGCTTTAGTGACTTAATTATCTGAAATTGACTTCATATATGCGATCAACATGATTTTTAGGTAATATTAAGCAATGTTGTGAAATTTCAATTTGGGATGATTAAACGATTGAATTTTGTCTTATTAGCTCTAATATATATATATATATGAGTGTGTTCTTGAGCTTTAAGCCTTAGACCTAGTTCAAAATTTTCCTGGGAGGAGAAAGGAGAAGAAAGGGTAGAAACAAGGGAGAATTGAGAGAGATTGAAGCTAAGGTAAAGTTAAATTCCCTAATCTAATCCTCTTCCTTAATTTGGCATAAAAAGTTCTTAAACTTGTATGCTCTAGAGGAGTATGTTGAAGTTTATGATAAATTGTGTATTTTGAATCCAATTCAAAATTATCTAGTAGGAGCTTACATCTTGTCTCTTACTTACAAAATTGATATTCATGCTTATGCCATGTTTTGTATGTTTAAGTTATATGTATGTAAGTTAAGTTATATGTAAGTTAAGAGCCTCAAGAATGAAATCATGTTGTGAGCTTCAATTTTGTTCAAATCAGTTGAATTGTATTCATGGGTTTAATTCAAGTTAAATGATGGTATGATGTACCTTAATTACATGTTTTTGAGCCATGATTTAGTCATGAAAAGATCCATCTTTGAGCCTTGAAAACATTCCCCAAAAGATAGAATTTTGTTGCAATTTTCGGACCCAAACTGGACAATCGCCGCACGTACGGGAGTCACTGCCGCACGTGCAGCAAATGCTGAATTTTTGTGTTTTGGTTCTGCTTACACAGCACGTAAGGACCTCGGGGACCGCACGCGGGCCAATCGCCAGACGCAGTGGGCTCATAGCCGCACGTGCGGCTCATGCTGAAAAACCCTGTTTGCTCCGTTTTGCGTGTAGAATCCTCTAATATTGTCGAAATGTGTGTTTGAGGTTGTTTTGATGTTGATACGCCCCTTCGAAGTGAAGTGACACGAAAGATAAATTAAGGAGGAAATATGAACTAATATATAAGTTTTGAATATGTGCAGGACACACTTCGGAAGGAAGTAACACGTCATCTCAACACTGTGAGTAGTAGTACCAATATATATACAGATGTAACTTATGATTGCCATAAGTATTATGTTCATACATAAAATGCAACTAAGTTATGTTTCAACATATGTAAAGAAAGAAATGGAAAAGATGAAAAATGTTCGTTGAGTAAGACTCTGAAACCAAGTTACTCTGTTATTATGATATGAAACAAAGTACTACACGGAACTAAGTGCTACGATGTGAGTCACCTCTAGAGTCCGTGTGAGACACCTCTTGAGTTCATACAAGCATCCTTCAAGGGCTTTATGCCAACTTATTCAAGGGCTTTATGCCAACTTATTCCAGGGCTTAATGCCAAGTTATGTAAGGGCCTCGTGCCACTATGTTCAAGGGCTTAACGCCACCATGTTTAAGGGCCTTGTGCCATTACGTTTAAGGGCTTATAGCCATCATGTTTCAAGATATCATGTTGCAAGCTACCATGTTCTAAGTATGACCAAGACTGTCATAAAACTAATACAGATGCGGACCAACTATGTGTGGATCTTTTCATGTTTTGATGTTTCATATCTTAAATCAAGCATTGTTTTAATTATGTATTACTATTCACCGAGCCTGGCTCACTCTCTGTTATGTCTGTTTCTGTAGGTAACCAACCAGGTGGTCTATCTTAGTCCATGGCGCCCGGTTTCTTTTGCCAAATTTCATGTGTCCAGGCACTATGCGAGGCCATTTATTTTCTTTTTGGTGTTTGTTAGGATGTTGGCTTGTTTTTGAGTGCCCTCTAAAGTTTATGTATATAACTTCTGTAGTTTTGGTATATGCCCGATATAGGGCTGGATTTGTACATGTACTTGTGTGTGTGTACTACTAAGGATTATTTTTGGACTTTGTCTACCTATTATGATGTATGTGATGTATGAGATCCTAGCATGTTAGAAGCAGCTCAATGGAACTTGTTTTGGTTCAATATTTTTTTTTTTTAGTTTGAGCTTCCGATAAGGCCCCCTTATATTATGTATATCAGGTTATGTGTCTGTGTCTGTATGGGTCATGCCCAAACTTTTAGGGGCAGGTTTGGGGTCTTGACAGGGCAAGTCTTTGACGATCACGACGGCGCCAAATCCACCAAGAAAATGCTTCGATTAGGGCAAGAAATGCAAAAGTAGGGAGGTTGGCACGTCGCCACTCTGAGTCGTTTGTGTAGGGGTGAGATGAACAGTGGAAGCAGAAACGTGAAGAGGCTGTGTGTATGAGAGTGGAAGAGGCGCCAACGTTTGAATTAGAAGAGACGGCCGGGTTGGCTGTACGAGACCAATAGATGAGCGACACGTGTGTGGTGGGACTGGAATCAGTATTGAAAAGACAGATTAGACAAACCAATCGCTGGCCAAGCTAATTATGGAAACGAGTGCGGCGATTAGCACGGTTGATTTAATTGATTGACTTGGGAACTTGGATAACCAAGCATTGAACGGAGCAGACGGTGACTGAATAAGAAAGTGAGCTTGGCTAATGAATATAATCCCAGTCAAGCTAGCGCGGACGGAATTAAGGGGGCAACTGAGAGGGGTATTTATGATCTAGCAACAGGCCTAGCTAATTTGGGTCAGAATCAGGGCCCTTACTTGGTCAGACGGTGGGCGCACATTGGACCGAGGACTTAGTCCGGCCAAGTTGGGACAACTTTGGGCCATTAGCTCGGTGAAGATGTATGTTCAGCTGTTGGATAGAATTTATCCTTAGGAGACCAGATTCGACCGAGCAGGTGCTTGGCCGTGACCGTGGAGCTCAGTTGAGTCCACAATTGAGCCTAACCAACCAGGTAGGTAGCGCGGCCCCAGTGGAAAAGGGAAGACGAGGTGGCGAGTATAGCCCGGTTGGAAGTTTTACGTGGCGCGGCAAAACCGCAAGAAGAAGATCTCGCCATCCGTATGCATTGATATTGTTTGGTGGTTTTGTCATCTGGTGCTTAGATGTATTTGCGCTGACACGTGAAAAAAAGTAAGAAAAGAGCAAGCCCACGCGTCTAGTGGGGAATGGACGTTATAGAAACGGAGCTGCACCTCCATGCACAGATCTGGAAAATCTGGTGATCAGAGCTCATCTACCGCTTTGTCTCCTCTCTTTTTATCTTCCTCTCTAAGGGTGCTAACTTGTCAGCACACCAGCCGGGTAGCTGACCATCACTGTGTTCTTAGGTTATTCGGAGCGAAGTGAGGCTTGGACATGAGGAGTATGGACAACAATGAATATTAGCTCCTCGTACACTTAATAAATGAAAAATGAAAATACTTAAGTTTCTTTTTTTTTTTTTTTTTTTTAGGAAATAAAAAAAGCAAAACTATAATATACACTCTTAAAATGCATACGATATGCCCTTTCAAAACTACACTACAATAATTGGTAACAAAATCATAATAATTAAATAACTTTTTTCACAATAATTGTATGCAATAATTTAATATTCATAACATAATTATAATAATTCGTTATACAACTATAATAATTTGTAAATAAATTTTTTATTGTATTGCATCCCTTCGTAACATGATTATAATAATTTGTATTAACACTACAAAAAATTATAATGATTCTACAAAATATAATACACATAAGTAAAAAAAAAAAAAAAAAGGTTTAGAGGGGCCAAGTACAATTATATGAAGCCTATAAATTACATCCATGATCCTAGCACTCCCATCAACTTAGCAGGGCCAAGATCAACCCGCCACAATGGATGCGTGAGACCAATAGCTTAATTTTGGTTCAAAGTTGAGGGGAAAAAAAACTAAAACACAAAACCATTTTCTAACGATAATATCATCAGAACAATGTCATTTGAGTTTATTAAAAACGTTTTTGAATCATGGGAACTTACCAATAAGTCTTATATATAAAGTTCAAAATCTATCTAATTCCAAAACAAAACACTTGTACCAATTACTCCTATATACTTTTAATTATTATCAAAAAATCCCCTTTTTTTATAATAAATTTACAACCGCTGTTACATCCCATTACCGTCGGACTTCTGTCAGACGGTCATGGGAGACTCACCGGAATGTTCAACATCACCGGGAAGCCGCCGGAGTATTGCCGAAAGTTCACTGAAGTGTTGTGAACGTCAATGGAAGTCACTAGAATATCTAGAACATTCGCTGGACATTAAGAATATCATTGGAGACTCACCGGAATGTCCAGAATATTACTGGAAAAAAAAAAGAATAAATAGAGAAATTAGAGCGAAAAAATATAGCAAAATATGCTAAATATTGATAAACTAAAAGAAAAAAAAAATATGTAACAACAAAAAACAGTAACAATGGAAAAAAAACATATGTTATTTTTCAATTTTTGTAGGGTTTAAGGAAATAATCTCCAATACTGATCAAATTGAAAAATAAGCTTTGAAACTGTAAAATGTTACAGTTTCAAAGCAAAAATCTATTAAGCATTTATCCTTATTAGTCAAACTGAAAAACATATTATAAAACTGCAAAATTTTACAGTTCTAAAGAATATTTTGAAATTGCAAAAATTTTCAGTTTTAAACCATGATTCTAGGAGTGAGCAGCGGATATACCGATCCACTAAAACTGACCAAACCGAACCGAACCGATCCACCACATTTTGGACGGATGCGTGATAACGAGCGGACGGTTGCGGATTGATTTTTTCCAATCCACCAATCTGGCGGACAGATGGCGGATTTGAGATTCCTTTGGCCGCAACCGAACCGCCAAACCGTGAACACCCCTAGTAATTTATAAAAACTTTGTATTTTCAGTTTGTTTAAATATTTTATTTGCGTTTTCAATTAAAAAAGAGTTTAAATATTCTATTGAAAAAAGTTTTCAACTTGAATATCTTTTTTGAATTGAAAAAAATAAACATATTATTTATCTATATTTTTTGGTTTTTAAATCTATCTCTAAAAATAATAAATAGAAAATATGATATATGCTGGTTGGTTTTTGTTTTCAAAAATAGATATAGATGTAACAATACAGAGACATACAATCTCTACTACTGCTATGTTCATAGTTTTGGTGGTTTGAATTGTTTTTATATTTTAAGAACCACAGATTGTAATACTTTATGTGGATGAGGCATACTGTGATTGTAATTTGTGGATGAAGCATGCAGTGATTGTGATATTCTAAAGTTTCAAACTTTCTTACTGTGGATGAGACATGTAGTAATTGTAATATTTTTTTAAGTCATTAACTGTAATACTTTTTTTTTTTTTTTTTTTGAGGAAATGCACAAGTTGAATTATGTTGAAAATTTATAAAATTTTAAACCGCCAAACTGATTCGCATCTATCTGCCAAACAGCCAATCCGCTCAATCCACATCTGCCGGATTGGCGGACGGATGCGGATTGATTTTCTCCAATTCGCCAATCTGGCAGACGAATGGCGGATTGGAGGTTCCGTGGCCACAACCGACCCGCGCCCACCATTACATGATTCATTCCAGCACCAAAAAAATTTGCAACTACAAAATTTTACAGTTTTCACCGTCTGTAACAAAAATTCGAAAACAACTTGTTCAGAACTTGAAAATTTTCTCTATTAAAACAGAAAAATAGAAGTGTATAGCAGAGAAAATGTAGAAAAATTAAGAGATCGAATGAGAGAGATAGATATAGAGAGAGAATTATACTCCGGCAATTATTTTTTATTTAGATCTAACCGGATCTTATGTAGATCTACATCAGATTTAAGTAAATCTACTCATCTTCTTCGTCGGATACATATCTTCTTCACCATCGGTGAGAGTGAAGTAAGGAGGCGACGGTTGATGGTTGTCGGTGAACCCCAATTGATGGTAGTCGTTGGTCGCTGGTGACTATATATTAGAAAGAGAAAGAGAAGAAGTAAGATGTGGTTGGCCGTCGATGATCGCCGAAAATCACAAAGAGCAAAAAAGGCAGAGAAGAAGAAAGGCAGAGAAGAATAAAAAACGTTAGAGGACTTTTGAGTATAAACAAAAAGGCTATGGGACTAAACAGACTACACATTTTTCAAAGAAGACTTCTTGGCAATTTGCCCTTGAATCATTCACATAGCTTTTAATTGAGAAATTACTTATAAAGTTAGGATTTTGTTTTATACTTGGGGTTGTTTGGGAAAATGGTTTTTGGATAAAATAGTTTATAAATACAAAATAGATTAAAATAGTTAAATAAGATAAAATGTCATATTCAAATCATAATCATTTCACTTTATTTATTTTTTTTTTATTTTTTTACAAACATCCAATCAACTACAAAAAAAAAAAAAAAAAAAAATTAACTATTATCCTAAACACAACTTTTTTAACTAAATTCAAATAGTCAAAAAATAAAAAGCTAACAAAAATAGTGAAGTTCCCAAACGAGTCCGTAGAATGATCAATTTTTGTGGGTAGTTGATGGGATTTTCATGTGATTTTAATTTATGTCGGGGCATTAAATGTGTAATCTCTAACTCAAAAACAGAGGAATTTAGTTATAGTTACGAGATTAAGTTATGATTAAAATAGTGATATAATATTAGTATTAGACTGGTTTTAAGGAGAAGTTATTGGTTGGTCTCGGGCACCGCCATGTGGTGCCCTAATGATATTATAATTGATAGAGAACGTGAGATCTATGAATTTGTATTGAATGATCGAAGAAGATGATAGAACATGGTGAATTGTGATTGATGTAAGATATGGCCATGTGGCGTCCCAAAATCAACCAATAATTTTTCAATTTTAAGTACTAAAAATTTAAGGTTTGTTCAGGTCCAAAACTGACCTGTTAAAAGTTTATTTACTTACTTCGTTTAATAACTAAATGTGTTCAGATTTAGCAATATATAGATGAGTGCAATAAGTATAAGTTTGGCTCGATAAGCTTGTGAATTCTAAGAAGTCTATCTTTGTAGACCAACAAATGGAGCTCAATTTTAAGTTTTCTAGATCTTATTTATTTATTAATTTTTAATTGCAAAAATATGTGAAAGGTGTTCATTTTGTTCATGACAACCACAATATAAAACTTAAATAAGAGTATAGGTATTCAAATTTGGTTACTTTGTGAGACATTAACCTTTAATTTAATAGTTTTATTTTTTTTCACAAATTTTATATCTAACATGAATCTTATTTGACAGATTTTATCTAAAAAAATTAGTTTTGTTAAAACAATATTGTAAATACAAAATCCATGCAATGAATATTATTATTGTTTTGAGAAAATAATTTGTTGTTGTCACCTTAAAAATTCAGCCTAGAGACTAATTCTTTAAAAGTCAAAATTTATACCCCGTACCTTGCGTAGCTAACTTAGGGATTGATTTTTTTGTAACTTCTTTGCTCATTTTTTATTTTATTTTTTGTGAATTTTATTTAAAAAATTATTTGAAAAGTATCAAGATTTTAGGTTCTACTCAACTAGATGAATAAAAAAGGTACAAATAAAAATTAAAAATTTTAAAAATATATTCACTAAAAGAAAGCAAATAAAATAAAAAGTAAAGAATAATACTAAAGATTATGAAAAAAATATCATGAAATATTTCATTAAAGTTTTTCATCCCTTAATTAGTGTGCAGTGTTTTCTTGTATGTATAATCTAATGGTGAAAAATCTTTCATGATAATTTTCATGATATTTTTTTTATGATACCTAATATTACTCAAAAGTAAAACACAATTTGACTTTTTGACTTTCTTGTTTTGGGGTTTATAGGGAACCTCTTTTTTTTAATATTATTTATTTTCGATTTTTCTATACTAGATTGATAGAAAAAGTAAATTTTTTTGAAAATAAATGTTTAAAAAATCATTAAACACAAAAAAAATTTTAAAAACAAATGTGATATTTTAAGTTAGTTATCAAATGAACCCTTAACTTTTTACGGAACAAGAAAAACCATAAAATGAAAAAGATTATAATTATTGAATCAATTTAATTTTTTCTACAGATGATATACACAAAGTGTCTATGAAATGAATGGTTCAGATCATCAAAATGAGATTCGTGATGGCCTCACCAATTTCTCAAGTTCTCTCAATTTCAAATGAAACTTGATACAAGCCCAATAAAAGTTTGTCTTTGTGTGTATGCACCATTTACTTTAATTTCTGATGTTTTAGACTTAACTAAGAGGAAAGTTAGCATAATTATTCAAAACTTTTTCTAAATTTTTATTTTTGTCCACAAGTGATGGGATTAGATTAGCAATCTAATAAGCTTCACCTAAATCATTTTTGTATTCACTACAAGATATTACACATTTGTCGATCATTTTTACCGATTAAAAAAATTTTAGTCACAAAACAATGACATTTGCCGACCAAAAAAAAAAAGCGTAGCTAAAAGTTGATACTATTATCGACTAAAGTAATTTCGTTGCAAAAAAGTGATTTTTTTTCCGACCAATTTAAAATATTTGTCGCTAAAAATATAGGCGGAAGGCAAGAAAATATTTTTAATCTTTGGTGACCAAACTTTGGTCGTCAAAAATGTTAGAGAAAAATGGTTTATAACCATTAAATTCCGGTAACTTTGAGCTTTAATTAATATAGGACCCACACCTCGGTTTGGGTGGGTCCGAGTGGCAATACGTTCCTTGCCATGTGGTGAACAAGAATATATACTCGGGTGGTTGAAACCATTTACGAGTGAATGAGAAATTGATACCGAAGTGAGCCTCATAAACATGGAAAATGTTTTGTGTGGTTACTTTGAATTGGTATCTAAAACTTTGTCCCACATAGGAAACATAGAAGAGTTTCAAAGTGTTTATAAGCTCTAGGTTGGAGACCTTGGGTTGGGCCCCAAGGGGTACCCAAGTTTTGTAGGAGGAGGAGTTATGGACAAATCCAAAACCATCACCACACGCGCGCGCCGCCGCCGCCGTCCGGCCGGGGCGGGCGCGGGTGTGGGTTTGGGTCTAACCCGTCCTTTATTTTTGCTCCAAAATTATTTGAATTCATTCAAATAAATTTCTGCGGGAAACATTCAAATACCGAAATTTTGAATTCAAAATTTTCGGTTATACTTCTTCTAGAATTTCCGACCAGTTGCGACTCTTCTTCATAACAGTTTTAACTGTTCCGGAATTGGCACTGTTTGGCCTTTATATAAAGCAATCTTTCATTCCAGATTTGGTAGACAATTTTCGTTCCAATCTTCTCAAATTTTTCTGCAAGTTATATTCATCATTTTGCATCTTGTGAGAGTTCCGAAAATTCATTCTGGTTCGCTGTACAAACTAGTTTGCTGTGCTGCATCTGTTTGGGGTGATTGTTGAATCCTGGAGGCAGGACGTCCGTTTTTCTCGAGCACCTAGGAGAGGACGAATTTCTGTCTTAAAGACACAGTGTCCAAACACTGGCCTCAATCACAAAATTTGTTCTAAGGATTGAATTTAAAGAAAGTTGTAAGTTTTTTTAATGATTATCTGTATTATAATTCTGCTCTTAAATTTCTGTTCATACTTTATGACTTGTTCTGATCTCTAATTCTGTTAAGTTAATTATTTTCGAAGAATCTTTATACAACAAGTTTAAGACAGAAATTCGACTTACTTTGGTTACTGTTTTATGTTTATAATACAGTATAGTTATTCTTCAATTTAAAATTAATTTACAGAATTTTGCAGTGGTCTGTGCGTTAATGTTCTAGACAGAATAATATAATAGTCTGTATGTTTTATACTCCAGTCTGTTTATAAGTATGTCTGGTGCATGATAAAATATTGGTGTGTTTCTTTATTTCATAAATACATGAACTTCTATATTTTTTTTTTTTTTTTCCTTTCCACATGCACTGCCTGTCGTAGAAAATGTTCACATGCACTGTTTTTAACTAAAATTCTGGTTTGATGATTTACTGGTTTGACAGAAATTCTGATTTAGCAAATTTCTTTAACAGACAGAACAATATAGCAGTCAGTGTGTTTATATTCTTGTTAATATATGAGATCATATTATGATAGGTTGTTTAATTCTTTAGTTCATAAGTCGATGAGCGTTCTATTTGCATGCACTGTTTATTAAATACATTGTTTTATTCTTTATTTTATTAAACCACTAGCAGGTTGATCACATATCATGTGTGTTGAATAATATTTCTTTTGGGTACATGTGAGTATATTAGTTTTCTAGTTTATTGACTGGTATGTAAAGAATTCTGGTTTTCTTTTTTTTTAAAAAACAAATTCATAACTTGATGTATTTGGTTAACCATTGTTGTTGGTTTCTTGGAGCATGATTAGGTTTTAGGATACTTATAATATTCATACACAGTATATGCTTTTTAATATATTGTTTTAATTAAGTCATATTACTGTTGATATTTTTATTACGATAATTTTGGGCAGTTAATTATATTGGTCAAGTCTATTGTTTCATTTGAAAGATTATTTGGTTACTTTGGTTTATACTTTATAATCTGTTTTTAAAGTTCCAATTAAGTTAAATCTTGTTCTTCTCACATTTATGTTGTTATTTATTTTCCTAGAAAGTTTAAATTGTTCTAGAATTTTGTTAGTTAATTTATTCTTTTGGAAAATAATTTCTGTTTATTTAAATTTATTTTATTAATCTTAAAGTTAAAGATGGCAACTGAGGATACTGTTATTACTCCTAATCCCATTGTGCCTCCACCGGTGGTTTCTATTCCGGTTGTTACTCCAACTCTGACTCATGGCCCGGGTCATGGACATGTTCCTATGAACCATGGGAAAAAACCTGAAAAATTCAGTGGTACCGATTTTAAAAGGTGGCAACAAAAGATGTTATTTTATTTAACTACCCTGAATTTGGCAAGGTTTTTACGAGAAGATGCGCCAACTCTGAAAGAAGATGAGAGTGATGCGCAAGTTGTCGCTGCAGTAGATGCATGGAAACATGCAGACTTTCTCTGCAGGAACTATATCCTCAATGGATTGGACAACACACTTTACAATGTGTATAGTCCAATCAAGACAGCAAAAATGTTGTGGGATTCCTTGGATCACAAATATAAGACGGAAGATGCAGGAACAAAGAAATTTGTTGTTGGCCGCTTCCTGGATTTTAAGATGGTGGATTCCAAGACGGTGATCAGTCAAGTCCAAGATCTACAACTTATCTTGCATGAAATTCATGCAGAAGGTATGTCTCTGAGTGAGTCTTTTCAGGTAGCAGCTATGATTGAAAAATTACCGCTGTCTTGGAAGGATTTCAAGAATTATTTAAAGCACAAACGCAAAGAGATGTCACTGGAGGACTTGATTGTTCGGTTGAGGATTGAAGAAGACAATCGTGGGTCTGAAAAGAAAAGTGGGCGTGTCGATGGAGGCGAAGGCTAATGTGGTGGAGCGAAGCCTAAGCACAACAATAAGAAGAGGAAGTATCTGTGAGAGTTCAAAAGCGTAGCTCGTTCAAAGACTAGTGAGATTCAAAATTTCACGGGCAAATGCTATGTGTGTAACAAGCAAGGACATCGTGCAAAGATTGTTACAAGCGTCGGACTCAACGAACCATGAAGAAGAAACCTGCTCAAGCCAACATAACAGAGGAGGAAGATCTTTGTGCAATGATTTCGGGATTACATGTGTCCGGAATGGTGTCTGAAGTGAATTTGGTAAGCAACCCCAAAACATGGTGGGTGGACACAGTGCTACGTCACATTTGCTCTGACAAAAAGATGTTCTCCACATATCAGCTGGTGGAAAACGAGGAACAACTTTATATGGGCAATTCTTCTACCTCTAAGGTTGAAGGCAAGGGACAAGTAGTACTTAAGATGACATCAGGCAAAGAGCTTACTTTGAAAGAAGTCTTTGCATGTACCGAAATTGAAGAACACAGTATCTGGATCATTCTTTGAGCAAGAACGGGTTTCGCCTTGTGTTTGAATCAGACAAATTTGTACTCACTAAAAATGGGGTGTATGTGGGGAAAGGGTACTTGAGCGATGGGCTCTTTAAACTAAATGTAATGACAGTGGTTCCTATTTCTAATAAGAATAACACATCTTACGCTTACTTTGTTGAGTCTTTATATATGTGGCATGGTAGATTAGGATATGTTAATTATGGTACCTTATGAGATTAATTAACTTAGAATATCTACCTAAATTTCATATTGATGCAAATCATAAGTGTGAAGTATGTGTTGAATCAAAATTGACTAAGGCATCTTTTAAGTCAATTGAAAGAAATCTTGAACCTCTGGATCTAATCCATAGTGATATATGTGATTTGAAATTTGTTCAAACACGAGGAGGAAAAAATATTTCATCACCTTTATTGATGATAGCACTCGATCTTGCTATGTATACTTGTTGAAGCAAAGATGAAACCTTAGAAAATTCATAGAATTTAAGGCCGAGGTTGAGAATCAACTTGGCAAGAAAATAAAGGCTATAAGGAGTGAGAGGTGGTGAATATGTAGCACCATTTGGTGACTTATGTTCACAATTAGGGATAATACATCAAACCATCACCTTATACACCTCGGCAAAATGGAGTTCTTTGAGCGGAAAAATCGTACTTTAAAAGATATGATGAATACCATGTTAATAAGTTCAGGGTTACCTCAGAACTTGTGGGGGGGAAGCTATTCTTTCCGCTAATTATATTCTCAATAAAATTCCACATAAGAAGTCTCATAAAACACCCTATGAACTGTGGAAAGGTCGAAAGCCTTCCTACAAATATTTGAAAGTGTGGGGGTGTTTGGCTAAAGTGGCAGTACCAGAACCGAAAAGGGTTAAAATTGGACCCAAGACTGTTGATTGTATTTTCATAGGATATGCAAACAACAAAGAAGGCCTATCGGTTTTTAGTACATAAAAGTGAGAACACAGAGATCCATGTCAATACAATTATCAAGTCTAGGAATGCATCATTTTTTGAAAATGTGTTTCCTTGTAAATTGACGCAAGAGCCTAAAAGGACATATGATACTGCTTTTGACAATGATCAAAGGCAAGTTGAGGAAAACCTAGAGGAAAAAATCGAGGAGGAACCAAGACGTAGTAAAAGAGCTAGGACAGAAAAATCTTTTGGTCCTGATTTCTTAACATACTTACTGGAAGAGGAGCCTCGAACTTTTAAAGAAGCAATGTCTACTCCTGAAGCTCCTTCCTGGAAAGAAGCTATCAATAGTGAAATTGAGTCAATCCTGCAAAATCATACATGGGAATTGGTGGATCTTCCACCAGGCTGTAAGCCTCTTGGTTACAAGTGGATTTTTAAAAGGAAGATGAAGCCGGATGGTTCAATTGATAAGTACAAGGCAAGACTTGTAGTTAAAGGTTCTGAACAAGCGAAGGAGTAGATTATTTTGATACTTACTCACCTGTAACAAGAATAACGTCAATTCGAATGTTAATAGCTATTGCAGCTTTGAATAATCTTGAGATCCATCAAATGGATGTTAAGACTGCATTCTTGAATGGCGATCTGAATGAGGAAATTTACATGGAACAACCAGAAGGGTTTGTGGTTCCAGGGCAAGGGAAAAAAGTGTGCAAACTTGTGAAGTCTCTTTACGGTCTAAAACAAGCACCCAAACAATGGCATGAAAAATTTGACAATGTAATGATGTCAAATGGATTTAAAATTAATGAATGTGATAAGTGTGTTTATGTGAGAAACACAGAAAAGGGATATGTCATTGTTTGCCTATATGTAGATGATATGCTCATCCTTGGTAGTAATAATGAAATGATCAAAGCTACCAAGAAAATGTTGAATTCTAAGTTTGACATGAAAGATATGGGAATAGCAGATGTTATACTTGGAATAAAAATTACAAAGACATCTGAAGGATATACCTTGTCTCAAGGACATTATGTTGATAAAATACTTGAGAAATTTAACAAGCATGACGATCGTCTCGCTAAGACTCCTATAGATGCTAATCTTCATTTAATGAAGAATATGGGTGAAGGTATATCACAAGTAGAATACTCCCGGATCATCGGAAGCTTAATGTACCTCATGAATCGCACTCGTCAGATTTAGCATATGCAGATTAAGTAGATATACAAGCAATCGAGCAGAACCCTTTGGACATCAATAGTTAGGGTACTTAGATATCTAAAGTATACTCGAAACTATGAATTTGAACTATATGAGATATCCAAGTATTAGAAGGTTATAGTGACGCTAATTGGATCTCGGACACTAAAGACTCTAAGTCTACCGGTGGTTATGTCTTTACCTTGGGAGGTCTGCGGCCTCATGGAAGTCAACCAAGCAGACATGTATTGCAAGGTCCACAATGGAGTCCGAATTTATTGCTTTAGATAAAGCGGTGAAGAAGGAGAGTGGCCGTCAATTTCTAGAGGATATCCCAATGTGGCCAAAACACATGCGACCATTTGCATTCATTGCGATAGTCAGCGGAATGACAAGAGCACAAAATAATATGTATAACGGTAAGTCTCGTCATATTCGACGTAGACATAATACTGTTAGGCAACTGCTCTCAAATGGAGTTATCTCCATTGAGTACATAAGGTCAAAAGATAATATCACGGATCCGTTAACCAAAGGTTTGACCAGAGAGCAAGTTTTAAGATCATCGAGGGGAATGGGATTAAAGCCTTTTAACTAAAGAGTCGCCTTAATGGCAACCCAACCTAGTTGACTGGAGATCCCAAAATCTAGGTTCAAAGAGACAACCGAATTATGTGTGACTCATTAGTATCACTAAGGAAAAAATTTCCTACCCTTTCCTATGATGACATAGTGATGTCTGCAGCGATAATTAGGTTAAGCTTTGCTTTTAATGATATTCATATCTTGGAAATCCAAGTGGGGTATAGCAGAATACTCTTTATGAAAATCACCTATATGAGTGTGAACTGGGCCGGTTCAATGAGAATTGGTAAAAGGCTGAATTCTCTAGAGCACTCAGGAAAACCAGGAATTGTCCAGGGCCAAAATGGGCACAACCGATAGAACCAGATTGTGTAAGGAAATAAAACTGTGTGATAGACTGTTGTCTCGGTTTACACCTATGGTAGAATAGTTCAAGACATCATGTTCACTAATCAGCCAGTAAACCCGATCGTCTTTCACAAGGGAAGGTTCAAAGCCAAAAGCTACCTATCCTTTGCAGGATATTTTCAGTTTTGTACTCTCAGTGTCTGCATGTTGTTGCATATTCGTTTTCAATTTCATTCATGTGGGGGATTGTTAGAGAAAAATGGTTTATAACCATTAAATTCCGGTAACTTTGAGCTTTAATTAATGTAGGACCCACACCTCGGTTTGGGTGGGTCCGAGTGGCAATACGTTCCTTGCCATGTGGTGAACAAGAATATATACTCGGGTGGTTGAAACCATTTACGAGTGAATGAGAAATTGATACCGAAGTGAGCCTCATAAACATGGAAAATGTTTTGTGTGGTTACTTTGAATTGGTATCTAAAACTTTGTCCCACATAGGAAACATAGAAGAGTTTCAAAGTGTTTATAAGCTCTAGGTTGGAGACCTTGGGTTGGGCCCCAAGGAGTACCTAAGTGTTGTAGAAGGAGGAGTTATGGACAAATCCAAAACCATCACCATGTATGCCATGCTGGCCGTCCGTCCGGCCCGTGTAGCGCGGCGTGAGTTTGGGTCTAAGTCCTTTATATTTTTGCTCCAAAATTATTTGAATTCATTCAAATAAATTTCTCTGAGGAAACATTCAAATCTTAAAATTTTGAATTCAAAATTTTCGGTTATACTTCTTCTAGAATTTCAGACCAGTTGCGACTCTTCTTCATAACAGTTTTAACTGTTCCGGAATTGGCACTGTTTGGCCTTTATATAAAGCAATCTTTCATTCCAGATTTGGTAGACAATTTTCGTTCCAATCTTCTCAAATTTTTCTGCAAGTTATATTCATCATTTTGCATCTTGTGAGAGTTCCGAAAATTCATTCTGGTTCGCTGTACAAACTAGTTTGCTGTGCTGCATCTGTTTGGGGTAATTGTTGAATCCTGGAGGCAGGACGTCCGTTTTTCTCGAGCACCTAGGAGAGGACGAATTTCTATCTTAAAGACACAGTGTCCAAACACTGGCCTCAATCACAAAATTTGTTCTAAGGATTGAATTTAAAGAAAGTTGTAAGTTTTTTTAATGATTATCTGTATTATAATTCTGCTCTTAAATTTCTGTTCATACTTTATGACTTGTTCTGATCTCTAATTCTGTTAAGTTAATTATTTTCGAAGAATCTTTATACAACAAGAAATTTATTTTCAGCGACCAAAAAAAATTTTTAGGACTGATTTGGCAACTCTTGAAAAATTCAAAAAGTCAAAAAGGTAACCAAAAAGTTAAACAAAAGTTATCACAATTCACAAAAAAAATTAAAAAATAATATACAAATATTAATACAAATAAAAAAAAAAAAAGTGTTATAGTGGAGTCACTGACGTGATGGTGGGGTCAATGACCTGAGAAAAAAAATTATAATAAAATATTCACTAAATTGGATGGTAACGTTGGGTGATGGTGGGGTCAATGACCTGAGAAAAAAAATTATAATAAAATATTCACTAAATTGGATGGTAACGTTGGGTTCATAGGGGCTCACTATGGATCCCGTTTTAATAATCGGAGAAATCGTTTAGTACTATATGTCTGTAAAAAATCACGTTTATCGGATATTTCTAACTATATGAACAAATGGGTTTTGTATAAAATTGGATGGTGTTATAGTTAACAATTAACAAAAAAACTAACACGATCAGATAGTTATCGATATCCAACCAATGTGATTTTTGATAAGCATATAGTACTCGACGATTTATACATATTGAACGGTTCCGATTAGTAAAACGGGACACTTGGTAGGTATCCATGAGCCGAACAACACTGTCCAATTTATGCCCGAAAAGAAGAGAATCAATCTCTTACATTATACCTCCTCCAGCGCTTCCCCTCATGCTTTCTTCGTACTAGCTATTCCATTTATAACTTTTCCTATATATTTATTTATGTAATTTTTTAATACACATTTTTTCATAAAAAGTCAAAAAATTAATTTAAACATTCATATTTTTTCCCTCAACTTTTTAGTTCAAAAAAAAAAGTACACTTATTTAGGACACCCCAAACAACTCCTTAGTCACCAAATAAATAAAATTTTGAGGAAACTTTTTAAATTTTGAAAAGATTTATAAAATTAGTAACAATCATAAAAAAAACTTTTCATGAAAATAATCATGAAAACTTTATAATTTTTGAATTACACTTAAAATAAAATACCATACACTAATCAATATAATCTAAAAATAATAAATCTTTCATAATTATTTTTATAAAAAAAATTTCATCATACCTAACTTTTTTTTTTTTTTTTTTAATTAATTCACGATCAAAATATTTTGTCGTCATACGTATATGTATTCGCACATGTAGATACACACCATCTATCTCTCTATCTCTCTCTCTCTCTCTCTGTGTTGGGAGAGCAACACACAGAGTATCATTTTTTCCTTTATTCACACAAATCCAAACCGCACTCAAACCACTTCCTTCACCACCGCCGGAGTATCGGCAGCAGGAACAGCGATATAGCCCATCTTCTTCGGGTTCACATCATCAGCACCATCAAAATCATCATCTGAGTCACGAAATTCGAAGCTGTTGGGATCAGCGAAAAGAGACCAGATCAAGTAAAGAGTTCCGGCAGTGATGGCGCCACAAGCGACGCCTAACAACAGAGATCCAACATCCTTGAGAATGCCCTTAGTGCGATCGTTTAACGAGGCGTAGAAACCGAGAGTTGGGCGTCGAATTTCTTCATCGATTTTGGATCGATGGACCAAGTGAGGGGGGTGAGAGGGGAGGAAGGTGAGTTTGGGTCGAAATCTCTGGATTGGGTGAAGAAAAAGTTGAGGGATGGATTGTTATGTTCAATTGGGTGAAGAAATCGTGGGTGCAGTTGGAGTCAAGAGACTCGAGATCTTGTAGCCTCTTTCTCTGGTGAGTTTGTATCTACACCTATTTTTGCATACATTGTTATGTTCTTGCTGAAAAAGTACACTATAGGAAAACATTGTCTAAATATATTTTTGATGTTCTTGCTGAAAAGTATTTGATGGGTTTACGAAATTAGTATGGATTTGGGGCTCATTTTCTTATTAGGGACATTTGTGGAACAGAAAGAGTAGAAAATAGTTTGGGTGCTTCTGCTTTAACGTTTATGATAAAGCAATACAATTTCAACAAATTTGAGTAATTTTGGCTATGTATCTTTATGTACTGGGCAGTTTTGTTCAGTAAGAGGTTTTGGTCCGAAGGTAGTTGCTTTGAGTGATTTATGTACAGACTATAAGTGGTTGAAATGGGTTAGATGCGGATCCGTAAGTGGTCTAGGTTTGAATATGTGAGTGTTTACTTATTTGGTCATCTGGATGGGATTTTGTTTGTTAAGCATTGTTCTATGTATTTCCTCTTGGGTATCTTTATGAATTGCAATTCACCTTTTGAGTCATGTTATGTTGATAAATGAAGGTGATGGATTTTCATTTAGCGTTGTCATAGAAAGCTAATAGGAAAGTAGAACTTGTTTGATATTTTCTTTATATTTTATGGAGCAGTTGATTGCATTTTCATTTTGATCCTGTACTATCTTGTTTGCTGCTGTGACCATCACCGTCACCGTCACTTTTTCTCTTTCTTTCTTGTTAGCAATGTTGATGATTTGCACAGGCTCTTAATTAAAACTAACCATTTATAATAGGGTTTTATTTGATAAATATATTTGTTGTTTGAAATTCATTCTGCGAGTATACTTGTAGCATCTCGTTATCCTTCTATTTTTTCTTTGCCTTCCTATTAGTTCAGCTTCTATTTTCTGTAGATCTGCAAGAAAGACAATATCTAAGTTTATTATTTTTAATTTTTCTATCTCTAAACCATGGGTTTTAAATTTCTCCTTTTATGTGCATGTATAATATATTTCCTGTTATTTTTTATTATTAATATTATTATTTTTTGTGATTTGGTGTACATGGGTTGGCCAATGATGGAAATGTTCATTGTATCGAGCAGTTTAATGGTGTTTCTATTCATCAGTGGACTTTGCAAAATGACCATCAGGGGTTGTCAGTGTAATTTACCCTTTTACAATATTAGGGGATGTGAGTGTAATTTGCCCTTTTTAATCGTTACTGTTTGATGGTGTGTAAAGGCTTTTGATGAATTTCATCGAAACAACGAGTCTTATTAATGGTCGTAAAAAAGGAACAGGAAAAAGACTCAAAGTTGACTGAATTCTGAGAACTGAGGGCTTTCGTCAGTCACTTCGTTTCAATTGGTACCCTATTATATGTAGCTAGCTGTATGTTGCCCGCAGTTTGAACTCCCCCAAAAACAAGATAGATCTTGCTGTTGTGGGGGCACAATTTGTGGCCTTCGGGCAATGTTGCTTCTTCGGCTTCCCTCTATACTTGTTCTCTGCTTTTTTAAGGGGTTGGAATGTTAATGAAAGCTACATCTGACATTTTAAACTATCATGTATCAGACATTTTTTTTTATCCTTTGGTTGTAGTTCCTTGTTGCAATTATACTGATGTTTTTGCTTTTAAATCAGTTGAAATGATTTTGATGCCCACTGATGGATAACTGATTATCTTGAGTGGTTACTTCGGTTTTCATTGGATGCCTCTTCCATCTTTAGTATCATCATCACCACGACCATCATCATCACCACCACCATCATCATCATCATCATCATCTTCTTCTTCTATTATTATTATTATTATTTAGTTGGGAGAGGCTTCTAATGATAAACCATATGACTTCAACCAACAATGAATTATGATAGCTATGAGATCTAAGGGCTTTTACAAGTGTTTTTGAAGTGGTAGATTTTGCTGGGCAAGCTAGCAAGGGGATTGAGTTACTGATATGATATTGATGTTGATCTTACAATTTTTTTTTAAACAAGTATTCTGTTTTCTAAAATATATTTTAGATTTTAAGATCTTTGATGGCGCCCAATGATGGAATCCATTCTCTTGAGATGTTGCTTAGATTTTGTTAACAAGCCTTCTTCATCATGTTTGTCATTTTCATCATAATCAATGTGGTGATGGGGTTTATTGTATTATCATTATTATTATTATAATTGGTGTGGTGTGGTGTTGTGTTGTGTTGTGTATTGTGGTTGTGGTTGTGGTGTTGAAGGGTGTCAATAAAAATCATAAGAATTCAAGATTGATGAATTATGATAGCTATGATATCTGAGGGCATGTTTTGCACTAATAATGTGAAGCTTATAACCTTTTTTTCTTGGAGGTTGGTGACTTGATATGCAATTGTGGTTTTACTAACCTTCTATTCTTAGCTTGATGAAGAAAAGGAAACCCATTTTTTATGTCATAATTCAATGAAATCAAATTCTTTTTTTGGTGTTCTCAGGCTTTTTTTTTCATCAATATCTTGAAGCACCCCAACCATCTTTTATTTTGTATTATCATTTTACTTATTTACATATTGTTTCTGTTTTGGTGGTTCATGCAGATTCGTTGGAGGAAAATGTTGCTACACACAACCACTAAAAAGGATACATATAGTATCCACTCAAAATTTCAATCAGAATTGTTCATGGGTTGCCCAATGAAGCAGTTTAAAGGTATCCATCACTGGTCTTTATGAATGGTTTTCAGTTCTGTGGGTATGTTAGTGTCATGTACCATTTTTTTTATTTTTATAACTCACATCTGTTTGATGATGTGCAAAGGCTTTTTGATGAATTCCATCTTCAAAGCATTGACTAGTCACTCAAGAGTAATTGTATCCAAGGCTTTCCTTAGTCACTTTGTTTCTATGGTGCCCCCAACTATTTAGACTTACTCATGCTGCCCCCAGTTTGAACTCTTGCTAAACAATAAAGCAATTCTAGTCTTCTAGTCAGATCATGCGCTTGGGGAACACAATTTGTTGTATCACTATACTTGGTTCTCTTGTTTTATGTGGTTGCATTGTTAACAAAGGTGTATGGGTATTGCGGTGTCGTGTAGATATATTTCTTAGTGTCAGAATAATGGTTATGTGCTGGCAGTTCAGCATCGACTTAGATAAATCACAAATACTGAATGATAATTTATTATCACTTGGCTGTGAGAGTAGTTTATTTTCTGCAATTTTCGTTTGAAATGCAGCATAGAAAGCTAAGTCTGTCGAAATTGCATCTGATAATTTTTCTTGTATCCATTCTTGATTTGAGGATGCTTCATGTTGCAATAATTTGTCATTTTGGTCTTAAAAAAAAAACTTTTATATTTAAAAAATATCAAAAACGAATATATATATATATATATTTTCAAATAACAAGTGGAAATTGTAAAAAAAAAAAAAGGTATTGTTTTGATCAACTGGCCGGAAGACTGGCCGAACGGTCGGGAGGATGTCCGGGCGGACGATCGGGTAGATCAAAAAATTCAAAAACTCTCTAGTTTACCAAATATGTTTGGAAATGTGTTTTGGAATCATATTTTTGAAAACTATAATCGAACAGAGGGTTGGAATATGATGGTGAAATCATGATTTGAGACCCAAACCAAACAGATATATAGACACTTTAAATGATATTTAGCATATGTTGAAGATTACTCACTGGATTGTTCAAATATCTGACATTCTGTGATTAAATCTCCTATTTCATTTTTGTTTCATGTGTTAATCTTGTCCTGAATTCCTATGGATTTTGCAATCTGATTGTTCAGACCGTTTGAATTTTATTCCTCCAATCTAATGCTTTTAAATGTTTCCAGGTAAGTGTGCGAGTGAGAGACATGAGGGATCTTAGAGATGAGAGCATGGAGGACCTGCTCAAATTCTTCAGGGATGAAGTTGCTGCTTTTCGTTAAGGGTGTGCTTGTACAGAAGGATACTGATGAGACAATCAACATCATACCTCATTACAATTTATTACCAGTATTCCTTTCTTTCTTTGGTTCCTCATTTTAATCTCATTATGCTCATCTTCTGTTATATATTTATTTAATTTAATTTTTTGATTTCCTAACAGTTGTTTACATACATTCTCATAATTGTAACCCGGAAGTTATTAAACACATCGTTTACTTGTTAATATTTAATCTCGAATCTATTCCACATCTCTTTATGGTATTTTCGTGTATGCAATGCACATATTCGTGTTGAAGTTGAGATATCAAGTAGACCAGATTGTATGGATTATTATGAATTGCAGGTTTATTTTGTTAGATGTTGGTGCAAACATTCTTTTTGGCAACCAAACTTTTTGGTCGTGAAATGTGACAATTGGCGACCAAACTTTTTGGTCGTAGAATGTCACAATCGGCAATCAAAATTTTTAGTCGTGGAATGTGACAATTGGCGACCGAACATTTTGGTCGTGAAATGTGATAATTGGCGGTCAAATTTTTTGGTCGTAGAATATGACAATTGGTGACTAACATGTTTGGTCAAGAAAATATCACTTTTCGCGATCAAAGTGTTTTACCTACTAAACGGATTAGTCGCAGTAATAATATATTTAACGACTAAAAATTTGGTCGGTTAATCTAACTTTTTGTTGACTAACAAAAGTTTTAGTCGTTAATTATTTTTGCGGACCCTCAATTGGCGACCAAAGTGGCGATTAAAAAAATTAGTCCCGAATAATTTTTGCTAACTAAAAATGGATTTTTGCCGACTAAATTTTTAGTCGATAAAAGTGCGATTTCTTGTAATGATTGCAAAAATTCCGCGGGACAATGAGACTACAAATCCTCTCAAATGAGGATTAACAATCCCATGACCGGTTGGTATTGACAATCGAATCCATGGTATTTAGGTGAAAATGTAATTTTACCTTTATTTTACAAATATAACAAAGTCACATCTTATATATTATTTTTATGTAAAAAATCATAGATTTATGCTAAGTTTGGGAATCTTTATAATAGCTTAAAAGTTAAAAAATTATTAAAAAAAAAAAAAACTAAAAAATTAAAGAATTATATAAAAAGTCAAATATTTTTTTTCTCTATATTTTGAACGTTTTTTTTCCTCGTAAAAAGTTTAAAAAATTATCCCAAACATAAACAAATATAATTTATCTGTATTTTTTAATCTAACACTACCATACTAGTATCATCTAACTGAAGCCAATATAATCTTAATAACTCAATTTCATTGCAATAAATACTAGCCTGATGGGATTAATAGTATGATGGAATCCCAACCTCGCTTCCTTATCGAGTGAAGTTGATGGGATGACTAGTCCAAAGAGCTTAACTATTACCCCTTTCATGAGCTTAATA
This sequence comes from Camellia lanceoleosa, assembly GCA_025200525.1. Taxonomy (NCBI): domain Eukaryota; kingdom Viridiplantae; phylum Streptophyta; class Magnoliopsida; order Ericales; family Theaceae; genus Camellia; species Camellia lanceoleosa. The sequence goes on from CM045762.1 coordinate 142,025,053, forward strand.
GTTCAAAGTGTGCTCTACGCATGGAATGTTCACTTTTTGTTGAAAAAATAAAAAATAAAAAACCCTAACTAATGCTTTCATAAAATGAAGTGTTTTATATTTGGAGTATGGATTTGGACAGGCATTTAGAAAAAGAAAACACACAAATTCATTATCCAAATACAGTCTTACTATTTAAATAAATATTTGTAATTTTTTTTTTGACATTTTATTTTCTTTTATGTAAAATTTTTCTTTCTTTTTTCTCTTTTTTTGAGACGTAAAACAACTAATTAAGCTTTTGTAATTAACGTTCTTAGTATATAATTTTTTTCAATTGATAGTTTGGCTAAACTAATTAATTTTTTTCTGGTAAAATATTCGATTTGGTAATATTTTATCAGTTTTGATTTGAAATTTTTAGGTTTCTCTTTTATAGTTTTTATTACAGTTGAATGCATCAATTGAAGTGGTTATTTTTCTTCTATATGTAAAAATTCTTGAATACTTTTAAAATTTTAATTCAGAAAATAAATCTAAAATATCAATATAAAAAAAATTTCATGTATCAAAAAACAGTCAAGATTAATAAGGCAATTATGGTTTCATTTGAAATACAGGCTCTACTTCCATTCTATCAAAAACATAGCAATTGAAAAATTATTTTTTCTATATTTTTGAAAACTAAGTGTTTTACTTATTTACTAACAATATCAATTTGCATATTTTTTATTTGTAAGATTTTACCGATGGAATTGATGACAAATAATAAATCACCAAATCGTGTGCTCAATAAAAACTCAAAATTTTCAATCTTACATTGGTTAACAATTAGTTTGATTACTGGTTTTATAAATTCCCAACTTTTTCCTAATAGTAACAAACATAATTTATTTGTGCAAAAAAACTGAAAATGTTGAAAAAAAACCCCTCATTTTTATTTTATACCAAAACAATTTTTGATAGTTTGAAAATAATATTTTCGTATTTTCTAACCAGTGGATTTTTTTCATAAAAATTTCATGAAATCAATTTCCAGAAATAGTTTTTTTTTTTTTATCGGCAATTTCCAGAAATAGTTTGTCAAACAATTTGTTGTGCTTTTCATAAAATACATTTAAAAAAAAAAAATAGAACTCAAGTTGAACAAAATGTTATTTCACTTGTGAAAAATATTTGAAATCCTTACAAAAATAAATAAATAAAATAATTTGACTCACAATGTGGGATAAGTGTCAATTTCTTATTTGTCACACTTAATCATATTGCGTTCAATTCCATTGCCACATTATTATAGATATAAAATGATGTCTCATCCATACTGCCACACCAATTCTTTAAGGCTTTTTTAGTAATGTTTGTATTTACAATTTTCTATTTTAATAAATAAAATTTTTGAAAATTATAAATAAAAACTTGTTTGGTTTCTGATTTTGTTTTTAAAAAGTTGAAAATATTAAAAACTTAATTTCACTTGCTTATCAAAAATTTCTAAACCATCACTCATTACTTATCACTACTGTCTACTATCGTCGTTAGCTACCTTCGCCAACCACCTATCACCACTGCCAACCACCTTCCATCGATAGTAACCACTTTCGACTACCATTTCTTGTTGAAAATTATCTTAGACAGTTAACTGGCCACCATATTTGACCATCGATTATTACTTTCGGTCATCATGTGGCAAGCAACTACCTCTGACCACCACTAATCACATCCGGCCACATTCTCTAACCATCAGCAACTAAACTTATTAACTTGTTTTCAAAATAATTTTTTCAAAAACTTGTATGCCAAATATTTTTTGTTTGAAAAATTCTTCAGTATGCAATGTACACCATATGCAACTCTATACAAAATTACGTAAGTTTTTATGAATTTATATAAGTGATCGTACAAAAATGCGTAAGTTGAACACAAATTTATATAATCATGTAAGTTTTTACAAACTTACATAAGCGATCTCACAAAAATGCACAAGTTGAACACAAATTCATATAATCATGTAAGTATTCACAAATTTACGCAAATTTATGTATTTTTGTGAGATTGCGAAAACTTATATAATTCTGAGTAGAGTTGCATGCTGTGTGCAGTATACACTGGAGCATTTCCATTTTTGTTCTTGTTTTTACTCAAAATAAACATGAACATATTTAGTATTTTTTATATAAATTAAAAAAATAAACTGTAAAGGTTGCCAAACGAAACCTTAATATTTAACAAATAGACAAAATGGGTAATTAGATTACACCCTATTGATGATCATATCTAGAAATTTCAACAATTTATTGTCTAGAAGTGCCTATGTCGATGATCAAAATTTCATTTCACTATGTTGTTTCTGTTAGCTTGGAAACAGAACATTTCAGGAACATAGGAGAAATGGCAAGATAATTTGGACTTCACCAAGCTTGTTTCATCTTTCTCTTCTCAATCTATCCAATTCTTGTTTCAAGTTTTTCAAACCCTTTAATAAGTTTAAGAGGTTTTGGGGTTTTTGTTTTTGGATCTTTTTGATATGTTTTTGTCATATATTTCACTGTTATTGTGTTTGATCTTATGGATCAGATTGGTTAAATTTGATAGAAAGAACTTGTTGACCCATGGACCAGAGAGTGTATGAAAGGAGTTTCAATCTGACAAAGATGTTATCTAAGAGATTGGAAGCATTCAACATATTTCAGATTACACTGGTCGGTTGACCGGCCAATCATCTGCCCGGTCGACTGGTGGTTTAATGAAAAGCCAAATCTCTCAGTTGGGGTAGCTTATATCAAAGAGAGTTTTACTTAAATTTTTATTCAAATTTAATGAAAAAAATAATGCACTGTTAGAGATGCCCTTAGAAAACCCATGCCACGGCCCTCTTTTTCTCTTCCTTCTTTCTCTTCTTTTTCTTTGTCTTTATTCTATACTTCTCTCCCTTTGTACTTCCCTCCATTTAGTGTTTAATACGCCATTGTCGATTATAAATTGAGTTTTCTTCTGGTCATATTCTCTATCAACTTTTGCTTCCGTTTTTTAATTTCAAAAATCGAATTGAAGGCAAAGGTTTGGGTATAATATTGTTTTCAGTATGTCCTCTTCTTCGGTTTGACACTATATCAACTGAAGTCACTGAGAAAGGAGCTTTCACCAAGTAAGTTTTTTTTTTGTTTTTTTGGGTTAAAAAGTAATTTTTATTTTTATCTATTGAAAATCAAATGATATATGTTCTCTTTATGGGCGTTAGAATTTTTTGTTGTATGTTATCCACGTATGACCACTTGGGTGGAAATATTTTTCAAAGATATATATATATATTTTGTATTTTTTGACGTGTGATATAATTGAAAATAAGAATTAATAAAAAATATTTTTTTATAACCAGTAGAAAATAAGTTTATTTCGGAGAAAAATATTTTCTACTTTAAAGGCTGCAAATGTTTTTCAAACCAAAAATTTTATCAATACCAGCACTTAGGGCTGGCCCTGAATATTCAGAGACCCAAAGCAAATTGTTAATTTGCATCCCTATACTTTTACACATCACTTAAAAAATAAAATCAATTTGAAATAGTTATTAGAAAATTTTAAATAGATAAAATCCAGTATTATTGTTTTATATTTTACCCATTTACATAAGAAAAAAAATAGTGCACAAAAATCTAGGGTAATAACATCAAAGAAAATTGAACACTGTATCATTTAAACATTACTATTATTGCATTTCTAGTTGTAAAATTGAACCAAAAGCTCTTGGCTGAGATTCAATTAATTTGTCTACTTTTTAGGAAGTATGATTAAATAAATAATCCATTCCATAATTTAGTAAGCAATAGTTAATTCAAATCTAGAGATTTCAATTTTTGAAGTAAATTTAACAAACAATTGAAGTAGAACTTGAAATGATACAAAATCTAAAGTCATCTAGATAGAATATTAATACCAAAGAAGTTTAATATCAAAATGTTAAATTGAGTTGGAGAGAAATTTAGTAAATAAAATCAATTACTTAGAACTCTCCAGTATTAAAAATAGTCGTGTTTTTTTTTTTTTTTTGGTATTAAGCGCTAGACGTAGTTGGAAAGTTGGCTTGACTTTTTGACTATTTTAACTCCAGTTGAAATGTCCATTTGAATTGACTTTTATGAAGAAACAAAAAAAAGTGAAATAATTATGATTTAGATATGAAATTTTATTTTATTAATTTTTTAAAATGTTCAAAGTCTTTCTCCCCTTCTCTTGCAATTACAACAATCCACTTTGCATTTGGGAAAGCGGAACTTCGCAGAAAAGCAGAGTGGTGGGAGTTTCTAACAAGTTGTATGAGTTTCTAAAGTGATTTAATTTTCCAAAAAATATTTGGAGAAATTACAAAAAAAATATTCAAGATATAATTATTGTAACAAATTAAAATTTTAATTTTTAATTTTATGTGGAGTGCAAGTGTTACTTATACTCTTTCATGTTTTTGTAAATATTATTTTTTCTTAACTTACTGGGATGTAGTTTTCCATCTTATAACCATCCATTTCTTTTTATTAAGTAGAATTGAGGGAGATTGGTAATTTTATCATTGCACCCACCATTTTTAGAAAATATTTATTTTAATTTTATTCTTAAATCAAATTAGGACTGTAAATGAGTTGAATCGAGCTAAGTTTTGTTAAGCTCGATCTCGACTCTTTTACTTACTGTGGGAGCTAGAAAATTATGGGTATCAGCTTATGGGGCCCAATCCAAACAAAGCCTACAAAGGTCCAGCCTAAATAAATATCACACCCCCCATCTATATAAAGGGGGAGGGCATCCCAAGTAAAGGGTATGTCTGTTCTCCTCCACCACACACACATACCCTTTCTGATATACATATATACTATTTTTTGATTCAAGGACTAACTTCATCATCGGAGTACTCCCGGCCTGTCACGCCCCAAACCCGCCCCTAGAAGTTCGGTGACGTGACCGGCCAGTAATTCGTAAATTACCTCCGGCCTTACTGTACAAAACATAAATAAAAAGGGGCTCGCGGAAGCACATGCAAAAACTAATAGTCCAAGAGCTGTGCATTTACATGAACAAGTGTATATACATGCCAAAATAATAATTACATTGTATTTTACATGACATGTTCCAAAACATCACATAAGTACAAACTACAAAATAACCAAAAAGACAAAACTCTCTCACGGCCTTCCAGGCCTAGCCCCAGCTCGGAGGTACTCAAAACAAGGTAGGCTTCAAAACGGCGGCTCAGCTCGAGACTCCGCCTAAGCTTGGCTACCTGAGTGCTCACCTATAATACATAAATACAAACAATGAGCTAAAGCTCAGCAAGTAACATTTAAGTAAAGGGTTAGTGAACAATGCCTAACATTTCATAAATCCATAATAAACATTCATAACATAAGCATTCAATAATGGCATAATCCACAGATTCATTCATAAACATTCATAATCTTCCATTTACATCAACAGTCAAACGAGATCTCGTGACTAACCATGGGCCTTCATCTTCATGTTAAAACCCACAACTGATCAGGTCATGGGCCAGCATGTTCATGTCGCTCCCATGGCCTAACATTGTCTATGGATGCCATACTAGATTCGCAAACAAGGTATTCGTTCACAGAAAACTTTATCATTTCGAAACATATCATAACATATCACTTTTGAACATACTTTATAAGAACATATCATTTACAGAAATGTTACTTACAGTGGGTTTCCGGAACCGATTGTACGGCCTTCACGTTTTGTCCTGCAAGTAACATTATCAAACATTTCTTAACATTCATTCTATACTTCATTTCATGCTCATTTTATGCCCATAAGATGCTAAATGATACAATTAAGATGGTAAAAACAAGTGTGCAACTTCCTCAAAATTTTCCTGAAAAAGGCCTTCCCGCTCGAGCGCCACTTTGGCCGCTCGAGCGGACTGATCACTGTGCCAAACTGCTGGGAGGGCGTTTTCCCCGCTCGAGCGGGAAACCCGCCGCTCGAGCGGACTGTGCAAAAATCCGAAAATCTGGAACTCTTCCTTGAATCCATGGCTTCCTTTTTCCTTTCCAAAATTCATTCCCAATACATGAAATCCAAGTCTCAAAACCTTTTGAAAACCATCTTGCTTTAACCATTACAAAACCCATATGAATCATATACAAAATTGAACCCATAACTAAGATGAAAAACCATGATCATGTACATTAAAACTTCATTTTCAACTTCCATGGAAGTTACCCTCAAAACATGCCAAATGAACTTGATTCACAACATATATGTTCAAATTACACTTCATTCCCCTTTTAGTGAACTCTATTTCATGAAAATAGAAGGACTTCTTACCTTAATCACTTGGTTTGAAGAAGCTAAGCTCAAGTTTCCCCTTTTTCCTCTTGATCTCTCTTCCTCACCCACGAATTCTCTTCTCTCTCTTTCTAGATTTTTCTCTTTGGTTTTTGAGTCAACACACCCTTATCTCATAACACATATATATCAATAAAAACCATTTGTCCAAAATGTGTAAGCCAAACAAGGCCCTTACTTACCTATACATTATAAATAACCCATTGTGCCACTATACTTGAGCCAAACGGAACTTAGCGAATCAGATAAATTTCAGTCTTCAATTTATCGTTTCAGATTGTTCTAAATATTCCCGATGACGCATAGGTATTTTCAATTTAATTTTCTGAACTCATTCTGGTTATTATTTTCAGTCCCGAAGTTGTCATTCCAACAGATAATTTTCTCAAATCAACAGATAATCGTCACTTAAATCGTATAAACACATAATTAGGTTCCAATGATGACGTCATACTGTTCCGGGTCATTACACGGCCGGCAACCCCGGTTGGATGGCACCGACTATGTTCTTCATTGCAGATCTACAGAGGTGAAGCTCTTCTCTTCGTTGGATCTCTATAACATCCATGTGAGAGGATATTTCATGGTCTCACAATTGGCGCCGTCTGTGGGAACGACTGAATGAGATCAACGAAGAACACAACAAACATGTTATTGTAAGTAAACACTCTACAACACTGTGTGTATTGACAAATTCCATGGAATCTCTTTTCTTTTTTCATGGTAAATCTTGATGAAAAGTGTTATAATAAAATAGTGCTCTTGGATTTACTTTGGCATCTTCATTTTCTCTCTCTAAAAATGGGTTTCAAATTATGTTATTGTAAGAGCTTCTTTTCGGCATTATCAAAAAGGTTGCTCAGCCAAACCCACCCCAGGATTGTTTATTTAGTTTTTTCCTCAAAGGAGTTTATTTTATAATTAATTCTTGAGATATACATATGTCTATATTAGCAATTGTTATGAAATCCACAATTGGGTCTTTACTTTCTCTCTCTAAAAGTTTATTAATCAAGATATTCGGCACCACTATCTTCTCAGCGGGATCGAAATGAGATCGGAGTAAACTGTTAAAGCTGAAAGACTCATTTAAATTCGGCACTTTATTTGGCTTGTCTATCAACCAACTCAGCAACAGTAACTCTTTATTGGGTTGTTTGTTAACTCTCTTGTTATTCTAAATCTCACTTCTGAACTTATGCTCATAGATTTGTTCCACTATATATTGATGCTCATGGATTTGGTCCAAACATTTGTTTAATATCTATTTCGACATTCTGAAAGAGTAGTCGGCACATATTATGTGGTTCTGCTTTTACATTCAGTCTCTAAAAATGGATTTCATACTTTTCTTGGTGACAACATCTTTTCGGCATTACAAATGGGACTGCTTGGCCAAATTCATATGTAGTCTGCCATTTATCTATTTATTCTTTGTTTCTCAACACTTACCTTGCAGTTGATTGTAGTTGTGTACCTATGTTAAAAACAAAATTGGTCTTCACTTTTTAACTTTTTCTTTCTCTAGACGAAACTAACATAAACGGGGCCTTGAGTTATTATAAAACAATTTTTAAGGTTTTTACTTCATAATTTGTGCTAGTCTGAGGCAATCTCTCTCTCTCTCTATATATATATATATATATATTTACATAAGAATTCATTTGTCATGAACGGCTCATTATGATGCTGACCAAAATCTCGGCAAAACTGAACAAGTTGCATGCGTAAAGAAGTCTAGCCGACAGCCGGGTTGACACTAGAATAACAAGTATTCCAACAAAGGTTGTTTAGTAAACCATGTTCGGCAACTCTTCCACCTTTCTCAGTATCACTACACTCCTCAAGTTGCCCATCGTTGCGACACAACTCGGCATCTCTTCAACCCAGTCTAGCCGCGGCGAACCTTCATGATTACAGTGGGTCTTTATTTCATCTATTAGCAAGATTTTTGGCCAAGTAAGGCACCAAGAAATTGCCCATCAAGATCGTGCCCCTCCACTTCGTTGAATGCAACAAGTTCGGCGCTGACGGAATTATAAGGGCCGACTCATACTTCAAACCAAACCCAAATTTTCATTACCTCGACATCGAGTTTTCTAAAAATGATGATATTATTTACTCGGCGCCACCATGGGCCCATCAACTTGCCAGTTCATCTTTGCCTTCGAAGTTCAGCGCAAGCACTCCAATTAAATTATTCGGCAACATCAAATAGCCAATCAACCACATTGCAAAAATAAAGAGACCAAAGTATTGCTAGGAATTTTATTAAGCCGCCACCGTACATTCGTATGCTCTCTTTCTACTTGTATAAATTTTTGCAGGTATAAAGAAATATTATTCGGCAAAGCTAAGAGGAATTACTGCTCAAGTATTCGGCAAACCCAAATAATATTTGTTGCTGACACCGAAGCGAAGAATGCTGACTAAATGTTCAAAAATATCCAAATGAACCAGCCCAGCTCGGCAACTTACTCGGCAAGAATTCGGAAGCATTACTCCGCAACATTGATTATTTGGCAACATTGCTTGTCAAACTCCGTAAAATTCGACAAATCATTCAGCTCCAAAATCTCGGCACTACTATCTCGGCATGAAACTAGCATCTCGGCTTGCCAAAATCCACATCTAACAATACCAGAGGATTCGCGTCGACTTAAGGAGCCTGAAGCCACTAACCAGAGGAGCAAAAAATTGACCGACACTTGCCGATAATTGCGCAACAGCCCATAATTTCAACAAACTGCAATTTTCAGCGTTCTCAAAACCCAATTTCGACCATACCAATGTGAATTACTCTTTGAGATGAGTCCAACGCAAAAAACGGCGTTGAAATCGGACTTAAAACGAAGGAGATACAAGGCTTCAAAGTCACGAACTCAAAACTGAAACTCTGCCTTCCACGACATGCAGCATGAAGGTGATGAAATAAGAATTTATCATGCGCTTCTCGACACAATGTACTCCGTTGCATCTTATCGCATTCCAGTTAATCGGACGGTCCAGTAATTTCGAGGACGCTTAACTTCTAGTTTTCTGCTGTGTAGAATCCATTTTTGAGGTCCAATTTTGTGAATTTCGAGTTTTAGCTTGGGATCAATCAACTGGCAAATCGGGGATGTTAAATGATAGTTCACCGGTCAGATCGTGTCCGATCAACTTGCAATTTTAATAGCAGGCTCCTCGAGCTGGGCCATGATCATCCATCTTCACCGATCACTCACCTCAACTTGAATTTCTTTTACATTCGGCTATCACAACTATGGATATACGGAAACCAACAAACCAACTTATATCCACAATTAATTCGGCAACTTACTGACTTAATCAGCTCATTACCTACTCGGCCACAAGACTAAGCCGCCCATACGTCACCGCATCGGACAATCCCGCCCCATTATCTACGTTATTCGGCTCACAACGTTATATGTCAACTTATTCGGCAATAGAATTTATCGGCATTATGAATGCTGCTTGCATATGATCAACTCGGCTCAGAACTTATACGGCAAAAAATTACACTCATAACATTTATTATTCGGCACATTATTTTGGGGCCCGGTACGGACAAGTTACTCGGCAATACTGAGAACTCATAGGCAATTGCTCGGCAAAGCTCCAAAGCTACTTTGGTGATTTATTCGGCTTATACATTCAACATCAACAACTTCAAATTCACAACTTCTTCAGCACAAACATCTCGGAGAATCGGCTAAAATTATTCGGCTCATTGATTACTCGGCAAGACTACTTGGCCATGCAGTAATATGCTCCATAGCATTGGACATCCTCGGCACAAAACTACAATTATTAACCGTTATTAACTTGCCTACCTTTTCAACAAAAATCCCATGCTTATTATCTTGGCATAGAACTAGCATCTCGGCTTGCCGAAATCAACATCTGAATATACAAAAGGATTCGCGTCAAATCAAGGAATCCAAACCCACCAACCCGAGCAGCCAAGAAGTAACCAACGTTCACTGAAAATTGCGATACGGCTCACATTTTCCGACAACTGAAATTTTCAAAGCTATCAAACTCAAGTTTTGCCCATACCAATGTGAAGTACTCATTGAGACAAGTCCAACGCAACAAACCACGTCAGAATTGGAGCTCAAACGAAGCTGTACAGGCCGCTCAAAGTTTGCCCAGAAAATGATTTCTTTCTCTGAGGAAGACGATCCAGCAAGATATAAAGAAATGATCACGTGCTTCACGGTTGCATTACAACCTGTTAATTTGAGTCGTTAGATCCATTTTGGCTATAATTACGCCATCAGGAGTCTAATCACAGCGATCCAATAGTCCTTTCCAGTTATCTGACGCATTCTAAGTCCATCCGTACGGTCAGAATTTGCAAATTCAGCACAAAATAAATATATACATATATATTAAATAAATAAATAAATAAACAAATAAATTGCAGATTTGATTCCGATATCACCAAGCACCTTACTTTGTCTCGGCTTCATTCTGATATCGCCACGGCATCGAACAGGGGCACGGAATCCGTTTCAATTCATTATCGGCCTACTCGGCAATTTTGGCCCAAGTCAATTTTATTCCTTCCGAATAACAAATCTTATTCAAAAGCAATGGGGCAAATATACGTTGGATAAGAAGCTCAACTCCACTAAATTGGCAACCACTGCCGACGAAGTTCTTAGCAAACCTAACCCTGAAGAAATGCCGACACGCAGTCGACCAAACGATTGGCACAATCGCCGACCCAAGTGTAAACGGACACCGATGTTTTGACACTAGTTACTCGGCAGTGCATCAACTTTACCCGGCAAGACTATTCGACCATTATTAAATTCAACATTATGCATGATCATTATTCGGCTGTGCATCAACTCTATTCGACTAAGCAGCATTTTTTGTCAACTTTATGCATCGTCAAACTTTATGCAGCAACATTGGCCACAATATTCGGCAACTTTATTCAGCTACCAACATTATTTGGTAAAACATTTGCCCACTGGGACATCAGTCAATTTTTCGCTTTCCAATTGGGGCACATCAGCCGATCATCATCTCGGCACCTTTGATATGCATGAATACTAGGCCAACTTGGTACAAACATTACAAGGACGATTACTTGAGTTACAAACTTCCGCTCCTTTTCACACAGCTTCAAGCAAGCGCCCGTTTTGAGGCAATACATTACACACTTGGCAGACAGCAATTTCCATATTTTTGCGCGCCGTCATTTTACCAAAGCTGAACCTTCCCTGCAACATAGGGCAATGGGAATCTACATTCCTTCTGACTAACACCTGGCATTCGAAAGTAATGGGGCAAGTCTACCTTGGACTAAACGCAAACCAAGCAGCTCAGCAATTAAATAGTTGGCCCAATCTCTACTTGGCAATTCCATATAAGCAGAGCAATATTATTGGTGATTAACACGTCCACCTTATTCGGTACAGGATACATTATTCAAAGTCCTTGCCACTTTGGCACTTAGTTGCCACTTAAAATCAGCAAAAGTCTCCGAGCTGGCGCAATCTTCGCTTTTCGACAGAGCCGTTAGCAAAGGCCTACACCCTTGCGGGGTTATAATACCCAGTCTACACCTCACCCGGGGGTAATAATACCGTGGTCCAATTTTTGACTGATATATCGACCTTATTTAATCTATCTTATTTGGTTCAGGTAATCATTTCTGTGTTCGGCCTATAGAAATATTTCTAGCTCGACATAAAAGTCCATATTTGGAAGCAATCTTTGCACTTGACAAAATACTGCACTCATGCCCAGGGGTTATAATACTGTGGCCTATGCCCATGCCCAGGGGTTAGAATACTACGGCCTACACCCATGCCCGGGGGTTAAAATACCGCGGCCTACACCCATGCCCGGGGGTTAGAATACCGCGGCCTATTGTTATGATTTATTTGTATTCCTTACTGGGTTTTAACTCAACCCCCCTTATCTTATGATCAACATATATTCCTTACTGGGTTTTAGCTCAACCCCCCATTATACATACATTCAAGACATACGTACATCTATACATACATTCAAGACATACATACATTCAAGACATACGTACGTTTATACATACATTCAAGCATACATTCAGGCATACATGTAGTCATTCATTCATATATTTTATTTATTTATCCAAAGTGTTCTTTATCAAAAAACCTAACAGTTATTTGAACAGCGTAACTTGGCAAGAAAAAACTCTCATTCTTTCTACCACAGACAATGAAAGTTTTGGGACAATTGTGGGAGCTAGAAAATTATGGGTATCAGCTTATGGGGCCCAATCTAAACAAAGCCTACAAAGGTCCAGCCTAAATAAATATCACACCCTCCATCTATATAAAGGGGGAGGGCATCCCAAGTAAAGGGTATGTCTGTTCTCCTCCACCACACACACATACCCCTTCTGATATACATATATACTATTTTTTGATTCAAGGACTAACTTCATCATCGGAGTACTCCCAGCCGGCAACCCCGGTTGGATGGCACCGACTATGTTCTTCATTGCAGATCTACAGGGGTGAAGCTCTTCTCTTCGTTGGATCTCTATAACATCCATGTGAGAGGATATTTCATGGTCTCACACTTACTGAGTTCATTTATTGAGCTCGAGTTCGGCTCGATAAATAACTGGGTTCGAACTTGACTTGGCTCAATAAGATTTTATTATTTTATATATATATATATATTATTTAATATATAATTGGCTCAATAATTGAGTCGAACTTATTCAAGCTCAAGTTCAACTCGTTTACAACCGAGCCAAGTCAAGCCGAGTCCTTAACGAGTTAAGCCGACCCAGCTCGCAAGCAGTTCAATTCATTTGCAATCCTAAATCAAATTATCACTAGTAGCCTTTCGCTACCACCTTCCTCTCTCGGATTCTCCACCAGCAACACACCTCCACGACACCCATCCCTCAAATCATCTCTCACCCCTCATCACTCAAATCCACCACTGAAGTTCATCTTCTACTTCCTTCCTAAGATCTGTCACCTCCCACCTTTTTCATACCCCTTTTCTCAGATCAATTTTGTCGGCCCTTCCTGCCACCGTTTTCATCAAATCTAGCACCTTTTGCCACCCTCACCAAGCCCTCCATCAGATCTGTAGATTTATATATATATATATATATTGATGAACAAAAAATGATTTGACTAGATCTCTCACATTATAGAGTAAAACATCAAGTAGTGAAAGCATGTCTAACTTATAGAGTATAACATGATCTAATTATAGAAATATGCAATATTCAAATGGAAAATGAAAAATTCCCCTAAAAAAACTCCCCCTAATCCCCCTAATTTCCATTTTTGGTAAACTGTTTTTTTTTTTTCTGTTTTCTTTTTTTTTTTTTTTTACTTGAAATGGAAAATCAGGGGATTCGGGCCCCCCCTTTCGGGGGATGAATCAAAGCCCTATTCAAATACTGTTTCATGAATCCCAATGAGTTCATTTTATTTAAAAAAGAGTAATGATAGATATCACAAAATAAAATAAAAAATACAGTAATGATAGAGACCCTACAAAACACAACTCTCCTAACCTCTAAAAAGGTCTGAACTATTCATGTTACTGTCAGACACAATCTCAAAAAAAAAATTCAAACACATCAATGATCAATACATTAGTGGGGGTCGTGGGGTCCTCCTTTGTAGGAGTCCCAAACATTTTCTAAAAAAATATTATGAAAGCTTCATGAAAATTCTCTACTCTTGGATTACACACAAAATAAAACATCACACACTAATCAAATGATGAAAAATTTTCATGAAACATTTTGTGATATTTCTTTCATGATACCTAATATTACTTTTTTAAAAAATAAAAATGTTAATTTGTTTTAACTTCTTAAAAAAATTCAAATAATATACACATTAATTAAAATAATAAATTTTACATTTTTTATGTAGTGTGAAATAGGTTTTATATTAAAATATTAAGATGCTATATATCTAATATTGATTTTAGAAATATATTTTTTTTAGGTATTTTATAAATGAAAGTTAGTTTTTTTTCCTGTTAAGTTTTTTAATAATATCTTAATAATTTAGGGATTTTGTTGTCACCCAAAAAAATTTAGGGGCTTTGTTTAATATTATATAGAATTTAAAATTTTTGTTCAACATAGCTAAAATTTTTTTTTTTGATCGGTAAAAAAAAATTTTATTGATGGAATAAACAAATACAAGGTACAAGACAATTACATCAATAAAGAAAAAGGGGATGCAAAAGCATCACAATGAACTAAATGATCCCAATTAGGTTGGCACCACAAAACTCATCCTATCATTTGCTAGCACCCCAAGTTGGTGAGAGACCAACAAAAAAGAACAGAGCATAGTACCATCAGAACAGCTACCCAACCAACCAACCAAACCTGATACACGGCCCTGTAGTCTGATATACGGCCCTGTATGCTGATCAAAATGCAAACCCAAAAATGCAGCAACAGACCAGCTCATCTCAACATAACAGAGCCACCTAAAGTAATAAGCCACCATATACAATGCACTAAAACTGCTGCTGCCACAAAATTCATGAGCTTTTGAGTCCTACTTCAGAGTCCCAAGGTATTCATTCATGAGCAAAATTGGTAACCACTGGGAATAAGAACTTTGAAGCCAAATTGGTGGGTATTGAATCAACTCACATTGAAGCATGATCACCATTGGAGTAATGGTTTACTTTAAGATAGTTTGGGCAAATTTTAATATAGGTATGATTTAATTCTTTAATGGATTGTTTAGAAATTTCCCTTTTTATGATTTAATTCTATTTGGGTGTGTTTCTTCTATTCTTTCATTTTCTTATTTTCTGATGTGATGAATTATTTTGCATTTTTTTAAGTACATGATTGCCTATATATTCTTGGTCATTATGATCCTGATTTGTCTTTCTTTTTTGTTGGTATTGTTTGGGTTTTTATACATGTACATCAACATAGCTAAAATATGTTGGGTATACCTCCTTATTGGAGTGTGGGACCCAATTGTTTTAGTGTGCTGTGCCGCATATACAGAACAACTGGTATCAGAGCATACGGTTTATTTGGGTTTAATTATTTGTGTAAATCAATGGAGGGGAATGTGGATCGTATGTCTAGCTTCAATGGAAGCAATTGGGTAACTTGAAAAACTAAAATGGAGGACCTATTATTTTGTAAAGATTTGTATGGACCCATTGAGGGTGATAGTGGCAAACCCGAGAATATGAAAAATGATGAATGGAATAGGCTTAATCGAAAAGCCGTTGATGTTATCCGTCAATGGATTGATGACAGTGTATTTTATCATGTTGCTACTGAAACTTCGGCACATGATTTATGGAAAAAATTGGAGAGTCTTTATGATAGAAAATCAGCCACAAATAAAGCTTTTCTGTTTCGTAAGTTGGTTAATTTAAAATATAAAGAAGGCAGCCCTATTCTGGAACATCTGAATGAAATAAAGAGTATTGTTAACTAACTTGCTTCTATGAAAATTATTTTTGATGATGAGTTGCAGGCTTTGATGTTACTTAGTTCTTTGCCCAAAAGTTGGGAGACTTTGGTTATGACAGTTAGTAATTCGGCACCCGATGGAGTTGTCACAATGGCCCAAATCACTAGTAGCTTGTTGAATGAAGAAACTAGAATAAAATCAGCCGGTTCCTCTCATTCGGAAGCATTTGTTGTGAGAGGCCGAAGCAAAACAAGGGGGAGGAGTAAGACTCCTCATGGTCGTGATCAAAGCCGTGACAAGTCAAGAGATGGTTCTTTTTTCAAAGAAAGACGTTAAGTGTTATTATTGCCATTAGAAAGGGCACATGAAGCAGGAATGCCGAAAGCTCAAGAATAAGGAGAAAAGGCATGACAAAAGTGTAGATAAGAAGCAACAAGACACTGTAGACGTCCCCGAACGCCCCGGGAGGGTTAAGTCCCGTTCCGTTCATATTGGGGTCACTACAGTTCAAGGACTCAAATGTCACGGTTCTTAATCTTGAACCAAAGAGTCCAAATCCGGCAAATCAATTTTGAAAACAGATTTTTTTGAAAAGAAGTGCCAAACATGGATTGCTTTGCCAGATACAGAGTCGCCACCTAAATGTTTTTTAATGGGAAATTTAGGAAACCCTGACTCGGTGCCAAAGGCCACGTGTCTGTCATCACCAAAGTTGCCTCGGCTCGGGAACTTGGGTACGATTGGGGAAGGTCACTTTGTGAGCACCCCCGCTCGCCCGGTCAAAGACCGGCCTCTACTAACCATCATATCTATTTTTGAAAACATTGTGTTTTCTTATTCCGGTTATTAGCCTAGATTTACTATGTGATGCGACAAGATACAAGTATAGATCGATCGCCTGAATTGGAACAAAACATTTCATGCTTGTTTGTTTGAAAATGGTTTGATGGTGCTACTCGCAAGTAGGCTAAGACGTGGATTTGCCACCCTCGAGTGGGCTTAAGAAAACATGATTTTGCCACTATCTAGTGGGCTTTAAAACAAACATTTGATGAATTGTTCCAATCCAAATAACCCAACCTCCACCCACAGGCATTCAAGCAGTTATATCACATAAGCAAATAGCCTCATGGTAAGCATGCTATCATGGCAGTCACTCACACGCATGCAAGGATGCTAAAGCATAAAACTCACCAAGTACTCCAAGCCAAAACAGAAACTGATTAGAAATCCATGCATGATCCTAAGTATACAGAAATGCCTAATGCAACATATGCAAAAATGCAAACTATAGCAGGCTCGGCTATTTTAACATGGCATGTGGAATGCTACAATTAACACGTATTCAATTTGGAATTGAAATACAAATGCAGTTTGTATGATGCGCCGAGTCCGGTGCGTGCAAAACAGATGAATGATGCAAACATGCTGTCATACTGTATGCTAATTGAAATATGCCCTAATCTAACCATCATATGCAGGTAAATAAAAGGGAAGAAAGACGTGGGGTTGGAAGACATACATCACACTCACCCACACTTATTACAATTATGCCCTCGCATAGAGGGTCCAAATAAATATACAGTCCCGAATAAAAGAATAGTACAGTCAAAATAATATAGTCCAAATAATGTACAAATTCCTAATTAATTAACAAATTAACTAAGAAAGCTGTAAAACTGGCATGCAAGCCAGGAACTGCCTTAATTCCGCTCCGGGTGATGAATGATGCATGTTCGGGTTGCCTTTGTGCGGAAATCCATGACGATGCCCCAATTAGACTCTGTTTGCACCTGTTCTTGGCGTGCCAAGCTCCGAAAAGTTGCTGATTCTTTATTTTGCTGCAACAGAGAGCAGGAAAGGGGCATGGCAATGTATTTTCACAAATGTATGCATGTCTCGATCCTCGTGCCACCAATCACGCATATCGATGCATGATGGCCGAGGAGTCGAATTGCACAACTCAATATGAAATGAATGCATATGAAAATACAGCAAAACCTAACTCCATCATGGATAATCCGGAGTGTCGGTGACTGGGGAATTGAGACACGTTCCGTCACTCGGAGTATGGAACGTACCTCGTTTCCCGTGCCCGGGCTAACTCCTATCCCGAACACGATGCAATATGCATGATATACATGAAATGCAACTAAGATACAACCTAACATGCGAAAGGCTATGAAATGGCATACACGATGCACGAGGAAACATGGCATACATAATGCGCTAATATACGGCCTAGCATACGCAATGCTATGGAATGAAATGGCATACACAATGCAATATGGGCTTACACCAACACAAGTGGACCTCAGCCACACTCACATAGAAGGCCATAATGATGAAAATGAGACAACTCGGGATACGTGCACACGTGCACGCAAACCGAGGACCGACCCTAAGGCACGAAAATGCCACTCTAACAAGACATGTCAAGACATGGGATATGATATGAAAACATGCGAATTTCAGTAGCAAAATGAGATACAAAACAGCCCCGAAGCATGACAAAAATGCACCCGATGCACGAACTCAATCCCGAAATGCAAGATTAAGCACATGAAATGACTTGTAGCTATACAAAGCATGCATAATTTGAAAATGAAGTGTAAATACAGAAGCAAGGCAGCCCCAAAAAAAGCATGTTTACAGTTTAAAGCATGGCCAAACAGTGAGCACAAGTGGGACTAAATTAGCATGCAAAAATGGCTCCGCAAGGGAGGTAATGAAGCAAGTCACAAATTCTGGACCCAAACAGAGAAGGGGCCTTCTACAATATTGAAGAGGGGGAAAAAATATGATGTTTTACAATTTATGACAGGTCCCAAAAACAAATACAAGTATGCCAAAGACCTCATGCAAGAAATGAGCCAACAAAGGGGCAAAGAAGCAAGTAGTGGCTGGAGGTCTCAAACAAGTGAGGGCCCTTCAACAATGTTGAAGAGGACCCAAAATATGGCTTTTTACAGTTTAGCACCAGCCCCAAAACAGTATACAAGTATGCTCAAAATATCATGCAAAATGAGGCCACCAAGAGGGCTATAACATGAAGTATACAAAGCGTGTCTCAAACAGCCATAGACCCTTAATGAAACATAAATAGGGGGTCAAAATAGAGCCATTTTCAGTTTGGACCAAAGTCCAAAAACAGAGACACAATAGGCTAATAAATCATGCAAAAAATGGGACCAAAGAGGGGTTCAATGGCAAGTGACACATGGAGGTCCCAAACAGTGATAAGCCCTTCTTCAATGTTGAAGAAGGACTCAAAATAAGCTACTTCACAGTTTATGACAGAGCTCAAAACAGATTATATATAGGCCAAAAATATCATGCAAAAATATGGCATCCAAGAGGGGTAATGAAGAAAGTGGTGGCTGGAGGTCTCAAACAGGGTAAGACCCTTCAACAAACATGACAAATGGCTCAAAATAATCCTAGTTCTAGTTATATTTGGAGCCCAACTATGCAATCATAAGGAGCTAAAATATAGACCAAGAAAAGAGCAAAAAGAGGGAAAATGAGACTCACCCTTGAAGACTAGTTTTTCATCAACTCTTGGCTTGAGAAGAGATGCTCCTTGCCTTTGGAAATGGCCTCTAAACTGCTGGTATGGAGTATGGGTTGGTTGGCTTGGAGATGGAGTAGAAATGGATCCAAGAATAAAGGGTTTTGGTGCTTGGAATATAGAGAGAGAGAGATTGGATGTAGGAGGCTCCAAAAAACTTTTCTAACCCTTTTTCCAGAGCTGGAGGGTCTGTTATATAGACACAAGAGGGTGAAAAAAGAGGGGGGGAAATGGGGGGAAATGAAATTCAAATTTCCCCCCAAAATTGGCCTAAAGAGAGATAAAGGGGGAAGTGATAGTAGGAGATCTCAAACTGATGAGAGCTCTTCAACAAAGTTGAAGAAAGGCTCAAAATAAGACACTTTGTAGTTTATGACAAGCCAGGAAAATAAATACAAGTAGGCCTAAACTATCATGCAAGAAAAGGGCTAAAAGAGGGGTGAAGAAGCAAGTGGCAGTAGGAGATCTCAAACAGTAAAAGGTTCTTAATCAAACATGAAAAGGACCTCAAAATATGACTATCTCAAGTTCGGGTCGGAGACCAAAAATGTAGAATGAAGGTTCGGGAGCCAAAACACGCATTTCGGGGCCCCGAAAGTGGGCTGTTAGGTACCGGAAGTGGTGTCCGACCACGGTTGTTTCTCCGACCACGTTGTCCTCAAAACGGAGGAAACAAGGTGTGCGCCAAAACCGGAGCAAACGGAGAAGTTAAGCGTCCCGAACCGAGACACTACCGACGGCCCGAGAACCAAAACCAAAACTGGCTCCAAACGGGAAAAATGGCCTACGACCACAAAACGTAGCCTACGGCCACTAAGAGATGGTCTACGAGACCTCTCCCTCCCTTCGGGAAGAGAAAATAGAGAAAACAAGGCTTGGTTCGCAAACCGAGGCAAAGCACAAAAGAGTCCGGAAGTCCGGAGGCAAGGCTCGCAGCCAGGACTCCGCAACCTCTAAATGAGCACGATATGCAACATCACCAAGAACTCAATCGGTGACGTCTGAGTCTTAAGGTCGGTCAAAAATGGGGTGTCTACAGACACAACGGCAGTTACTACCGATGATCTCATGGTCGTTTGTGAAGATGATTGTATCAATTTTGTGGGCCAAGAGAGCAATTGGGTGATTGATTCTGATGCTTCTTTTTATGTGACTTCTCGAGTTGATTTCTTCACTACCTACACTGCAGGAGATTATGGTTCTGTTCGAATAGGTAATGAAGGTTTGTCCAAAATTATCGGCATGGGTGATGTTTACTTAGAAACAAATTTGGGCTGCAAGTTATTGCTTAAAGATGTGAGGCATGTTCCCGACATTCGCCTTAATTTGATCTCTACTGGGAAGCTAGATGATGAAGGCTTCAACAACAAATTTGGTGATGGAATATGGAGGCTCACAAAGGGTTCTTTGGTGGTGGCTAAGTGCAAGAAGACTCACACACTTTATTCGATGCAAGGAAAAATTTGTAAAGGTGTTGTCAGTGCACTTAAAGATGATACTTCTACTGAATTGTGGCACAGGTGACTTGGGCACATGAGTGAAAAGGGGCTATAAGTTTTGTTCAAGAAAGAGTTTCTACCCGGTTTGAAAGGTACACATCTTAAAACTTGTGTTCATTGTTTGGCGGGTAAACAACATAGAGTTTCTTTTCATAAAAATGTTGCTTCTAGAAAAGAAAATGTTTTGGAGTTGATTCATTTGGATGTTTGTGGTCCTTTAAAAGTTAAAACACATAGTGGTGCACTTTATTTTGTTACTTTCATTGATGATTATTCAAGGAAAGTTTGGGTTTTTCTACTAAAAACTAAAGATCAAGTTCTATAAGTATTTAAGCATTTTCAGGCCATGGTTGAAAGAGAAACAGGACAGAAATTGAAGTGCATCCAATCAGACAATGGTGGTGAATACATTAGGCCATTTGATGAGTATTGTCGCAACCAAGGTATTCGGCACCAAAAGACAGTTAAGAAGACTCCTCAACAAAATGGCGTTGCTGAGAGGATGAATCGCACAATTGTAGAAAGAACAAGGTGTTTGCTTTCACAAGCTAAATTGCTAAGATCCTTTTGGGGTAAGGCAATGAGTACAGCAGTTGACGTGATCAATTTGTCTCCTTGCTATCCTTTGAATGGTGATGTTCCTGAAAGAGTTTGGACTGGCAAATATGTGTCTTATGAGCACTTGAGAGTGTTTGGTTGCCGAGCTTTTGTTCACATTCCAAAGGATGAGAGGTCCAAGCTTGATAGTAAGTCAAGACAATGTATTTTTCTTGGCTATAGGCGTGATGAATTCGGGTATAGATTATGGGATCCGGTCGACAAGAAAGTCATTCGAAGCCGTGATATTGTGTTTCTTGAAGACCAAATAATTGAAGACTTTGGTAAAGGTGATCAACCGGAGCCAAAAACTAGTGATCTCATTGACATGGATCCATCTTCTTCATCTCCAGTTGATGATGAAAATGGGGGAGATGTGCAGCCACCTATTGAAGATGTGGAGGATGGTGTTAATCCTAATGAGGTTGAGCCAGAAATTGAGAAAGAGTATCCAACTCAAGAACCGCCACCACAACTTGAGTTAAGGAAATCTACAAGGGACTGACAACCTTCAAGAAAGTATCCTCCCAATGAGTTTGTGTTGATTTCTGATCAAGGGGAGCCGGAGAGCTACTAAGAAGCAATTGAGCATGCAAAGAAAGGTGATTGGAAAAGGCCATGGAAGAGGAGATGAACTCCTTACTTGAAAATCACACCTATGACTTAGTGAAGTTGCCTAAAGGGAGGAAAATTCTGAAAAATAAATGGGTCTTGAAATTGAAGAATGATAGGAAGAATCTGAGGTACAAAGCACGTCTTGTTGTGAAAGGCTTTGGACAAAAGAAAGGCATTGACTTTGATGATATTTTCTCGCCGGTTGTGAAGATGTCTTCTATTCGGGTTGTACTTGGCATGGCTGCAAATATGAACCTTGAAGTTGAGCAACTTGATGTGAAGACTGTATTTCTTCATGGTGATCTTGAAGAAGAAATTTACATGGAGCAACCAGAAGGTTTTGTGGAGAAAGGGAAAGAGAAATTTGTTTGCAAATTGAAGAAAAGTTTGTATGGCCTTAAACAAGCCCCGCGGCAATAGTACAAAAAATTTGACTCTTTCATGATAAATAATGGTTTTTCTAAAACCACTTCGGACCACTGTGTGTTTGTGAAAAATTTCCCGGATGGCAAATTTATTATTCTTTTGCTTTATGTTGATGACATGTTAATTGTGGGTCAAGATTCTACCATGATAAACAGGTTGAAATTGGAGTTGAGCAAGTCTTTTGCTATGAAAGATTTAGGACCGGCAAAGCAAATTCTTGGTATGAAAATTGTTCGTGATCGCAAAGAGGGACTGATTTGATTGTCTCAAGAGAGCTACATTGAGAAAGTTCTTGAGAGGTTCAACATGGATAAAGCAAAGCCGGTTGGTTGTCCACTTGCAGGTCACTTCAAGCTTAGTTTGAATCAATATCCTACAAGTGAGAAAGACAAGGAAGAGATGCTAAAAGTTCCTTATGCTTCAGCAGTTAGTTCTTTGATGTACGCCATGGTTTGTACAAGGCCGGATATTGCTCACGCCGTTGGTGTGGTGAGTCGGTTTCTCTCTAATCCGGGTAAAGAACATTGGGCAGCGGTAAAATGGATTCTAAGATATTTTCGAGGGACTTCGAAGGTGTGTTTGTGTTTTGGGGATGGTAAGCCGATGCTTAATGGGTTCACAGATTCTGACATGGCTGGTGATATTGATTCTAGGAAATCTACTTCGGAGTATTTGATGACTTTTGCAGGGAGAGCTGTGGCATAGCAATCTAAATTACAAAAATGTGTTGCTCTCTCAACTACTGAAGCTGAATTTATTGCCATTACGGAAGCTTGCAAAGAAGAGTTATGGTTGAAGAAATTTTTGCAAGAGTTGGGTTTGAAGCAAGAAAAGTATGTGCTTTATTGTGATAGTCAAAGTGCTATTCACTTGTGTAAAAATTCTACTTTTCATTTGAGATCGAAACACATTGATGTGAGATACCATTGGATTCGTGATGTGTTAGACTCGAAAAGGTTCAAACAGATGATAATATCTCGGATATGTTGACAAAGAATTTGTCGAGGGACAAACATTTAAAGTGTCGAACTTTGGCGGGTATGGTTGATGTCTCCACCTAAGTCGGTAGGAGGAGAATTGTTGGGTATACCTCCTTATTGGAGTGTGGGACCCAATTGGGTTTGGAAAAAGAGTTTAATTTGGTTTAGTATTAATTATAATATATTTTATATATTATATTCAATTTGAGGAGACCCAATCTAATTTGAAAACAATTAAGATTTTGATAAGAAAACCCTAGATTCAACATATTGTGTGTGTTGTTTTTTCCAAGGAAGAAGGGCGACAGCAACATACAATTTTGGTGAGATAGTGCCTTTGTTCTTGTCTACTATAAAGTCAAATCATGCTATGCTTGGTTCTGTTTTTGGTGGCTGCTACGCACATTGGAGTGTGCGTGTGAATTGATTTGGATTCGTTATTTTGGATCTTTTATAAATCTGGTTTTGAAGATTTTTGTTCTTCTATTTGGTGAGATCTTTCCTCTTGTTTATTTGTGATTATTTGGAATTTACCTAAGGGTGGTTTTGTGAGACCATTAGTGTCTCGTTTGTAACCGTTTAGAAACTCTTTGGTTGATAGTGGAATCAGATTTCGATCCCGTGGACGTACCTTACATTGAGGGAACCACGTAAAAATTTTTGTGTTGCCTTTGATTTAATTTTTCCGCATTAGTTTTTATTCTCATTGATTGATTTACTTGTGGGGAATCACATATTTTCCCTAACAAAATATGCGTGAGTGTTTGTTAATTTATATGCAAAACTTTAGGAAGGTGAGTTAAATTTATCATTGAATAGATAAGGTAACTAAGGGACTATCTTGGCATTTTAGGCCTTATAATGTATGACATCAGTGAATGCGATTAAATGGTTTAATGGAGGATTAATAGTAGAGGAATGTTAATAATAGTTTCAAAAGTAAAGTTTATTATATTATTATTAAAATCACAAGAGAGGTTCTTGAAATTATGCTAGACCTTTGGGGATGTAAGTCTAATTTATCCTTATTTTTCAATTTTGTTGTTATAATTCAACATTAAAAATTATATTTTATTGTCTAATTCATTGTCTTTTAAGAAACTTAAGTTTGAATTTGCATTTTAATTCATATTTCATAGCAATGAAAACCAAGTTGAGAAAAAAATGCAATTTGCCTGGTTGATTTATTGTACATGTGGTTTCATTGAACACATGAAAATTTCTACAATTATTTTTGACATAAGGTCTTGGAAATTTGTGTGTGTCAGACATAGAACATGGCAGTGACAAGTGCCGATCATATGCTCGATATTGATAGAAAGCTTGCTGAGTTGTCTCCTATACCATCTGAACGTTGCATCTTTAGAGTACATGATCTACTGCGCAACGAAAATAAAAAAGTTTACGAACCAGAAGCAGTTGCTATTGGTCCTTATCACTATGGCAAGGATAATCTACAACCAATGGAAGAGCACAAATTACGCTGCTTGAAACAGCTTCTTCAAAGAAGAAATGAAAGGAGCGCGGAAAGATACATCGCGGAGATGCGAAAATCTGAACAAAGAGCACGTGAGTTTTATGCAGAACCCATCAGCCTTGATTCAAATGCGTTTGTAGAAATGATGCTTCTTGACAGTTGCTTCATCGTTGAGTTCCTTCGCCACATGCCAAACCTGGAAGACCTGAGTGACGAGATGACAAACCTGGAAGACCCGAACGACCTGATAAACCCTGCGACAAACATGGTAGACCCAAATGACCCGATGGCAAACCCGATGACAAACCTGATAGGCCTGGAATGCTATATTGAAAATGCCTTAGGACGTGATTTATTGTTATTTGAAAATCAATTTCCATTCTTTATCGTCAAGCAGTTGTTCGACATGACCAAGACCGAAAATTCTATTGACACGCTAGACAACCTCATTGGTGAGTTCATAAGTCATTTTCGTTGGATAACACCAGAACCAAGTGAATTTGTACTAGATGATTTGTACATCAACCATCTTCTAGGCCTGTTGCATTATTGTTTTTGCTACCAATTTCATTCCCAAAGAAATACTGTTCAAATGGTTTGTAAGACCGTCGACTTCAAATACTGTTCATGTACAGACGATATGTCCCTAAAATCTGCAACAGAGCTCCAAGAAGCCGGGATCAAATTCAAGAAGATTGAGGGAAGGAATTTGTTCGACATAAGGTTTGTAAATGGGACAATGGAAATCCCAACGTTACTAGTTTCCGACCGTACAGAGTCTGTTTTCAGAAATTTAATTGCATATGAGCAATACCATTCAGATACTTCATGGCATCATTTCACTGCTTATCTCAAGTTAATGGATTACCTAGTGAACACCTCAAATGATGTCAAAATACTTACGAGCGATGGAATTATTCATAACTTTTTAGGTGAAAATGAAGTGGTTGCGACTATGTTAAACAAGCTCGGCAACAATATCACAACATCTTCTGAAGGTTACGAAGAAGTTTATAACAATGTGAATGAGCATTGCAGGAGGAAACGGAACTTATGGTTGGCGATCTTAAGACGGGATTATTTCAACAATCCATGGGCACTCATCTCGTTTCTTGCTGCTGCTGGGTTGCTTGTGTTCACTCTGTTACAAACCATATTTTCTATTCTTTCTGTTCAAAAATCTAACTAGATATCTCTGCTTCAAGTCTTGTTTTGTTTCTTGTTATGCCACTAAATAAAAGAAGCTAGACTATGTGAGTGAGGTAGGCTGGTTGGTTTTGTTACTCACTCTTGTTGTGTTGGCTCCGCGATTCTTTGTCGAAGAATGGGAGCCTCGTGTAATGGTTTCTTTTCACTTATCAATAATATCTGTTTCTATTGTTCAATATAATAAATAAATAAATAAATAAATAAAATACACAAATATGTATATATAGTGATCAATTAATCGAATGGTTTGGAAATTGCAATCAATGCATAAGCTGCGGTGGTAGCTGAAGGGATAGGCAATTTAGGTGTTTGTCTGAGCTCAACAGTAAAAGAATGCGTCATTTATTATATATTTCTTTTCCCTTTAATATCCATTATACTGAAAGGAATAAAAATCAACAACCGATTGTCATCAAAGAAGTTGATAATAAGATGTGTTGCCAGATGAATAGGCGAGTAAACAAAAGTCACGATTGGATAAGAAGTTCCCTGGTGTGATTTTGTTCACACTGGAGTGTTGGTTCAAGTCCAGCTCGTGACGGAGAGCGCGCACACAAAAAAAAAAAAAAAAAATTATAGTTAAAATAATTCTTTCATTCAAGTCCAGCTCGTGACGGAGAGCGCACACACCCAAAAAAAATAAAATAAAATAAAATAATTATAGTTAAAATTATTTTTGAAATAAAAATAAATAAAACAAAAAGTAGCCAAAAAAATCTCTCAATAAATAAATAAAAGTATTTAAATATTAAATTATCAAATAAGAATTCCATTTAATCACTAGACTCTCAATAAATCAGATAGGGAGCAAGCTTCCTCATTTATTGGATATAAAAAGGGCCTCATAAAATTATGATAACACACAAAAATAAATAAAATTGTAAAAGATGCTCTGATTAGATTTTAGTCTTCAATCTCAAATAGGTTTGAGTAGGCCTCTAACAAGTTGACTTTCATTAATGTTCAAACTAAATAATGAACTTTTAATAAACACCCCTCACCCCCAGCATATATCCATTTTTATGGTCCCTGATAACTTACGGATTGTATTTAGTTGGAGGGTTTAATGAGAGAAATGAAAAGGAAAAATAAAATACAATTTCACTTTTTATTTGGTTATAATTAAAAACACAGAGGTAAAGAAAGTAAGAGGAAAATGTAATCTCATTTTTTATCTTTTCGATTCACTCATGGTCTTTTCTTTCTTTATTTTTCAACTAAACCAAACATAATTTGAAATTCAAATCCTATCAATTCTTACTAATTTTCTTTTTAATTTCTTTTTCCTTTTTTTTTTTTTGATCGGCAAAGAAAAATTTCATTAACAGCATATGAAATTAAAGGTACACGAAGACGACATGCTTTGAGAGAGATTTGGAAGTATAAAAATACCCCTACTGCTGCTACTCGCATCCATACAACCAACCCCTTGGCCTCACGATTTTTTTTTTTTTTTTGAAAACAAAAAAGTTAAGAATGACTTAACTAAATATTAAAATACCAAAATCTCCACAAAATCAACCCACCAAACACCTCTGATCAACCCAATTACCAAGAATCCCTCACCTATGCTGCTACAAACTCCCCAAGCCCACACCTATGCTGCTGTAGCTCTCACCACACCTCTGACCACACCACGCTTATGCTGCTGTAGCCCACACCTCTGACCACACCAGCTGTAGCCCACTCCTCTTGTGCAGCCCACACCACACCTCTGATGAACCCACACCACACCTCTGATGTACCCACACACACCCGCTGTAGCCCACACCTCTGCAGCCCACGCCTATGCTGCTGCCACACCCGAAACCCACCCCTGTGCTGCTATTCCGACCGAGAGAAACTCCATAGCCAACGCCTATGCTGCTGCCACACCCAAAACCCACCCCTGCTGATCTTGACAAAGCATCTCCAACATTAGCTGCAATGCAGAAAACATCTCCGGTGTTGGTGGTGGAAGTTCCCGAGCTCCTCTCCGACGAACTCTTCACTGAGGCTGATAGGAAACCAACGGAACTTCTTCTAACTCACACCGCGGATCCACACACCCACCGAGCACCAACCACCCGACCTTCATAATTTCTTTTTCCTTTTCATTTCACTCATCAAATGCTTCAACCAAATGCAGCTGTAGAGTTCCTCAAAAGTGTAGAAAAGAAATTGGATGTTGAAGTTGCTTCAAAATTCACTTTGGACAACTAGGAATAGGTGTAATACTCTCTTCTTTTTTTTCTTTCCCTTTTTCATGAGCGAACCAAACAAAAGAACCCCTAACATGAACAAAAAAATAATAAATAAAAGAAACCAAGCTCCTCTATTCTATATAGAGGAATTTGATACCTATTATTTCTCCGTTTATTGTGTGCTTATTAGGTTTGGTGATTGTTGAGCAGCTAGGTAAATTTTTTGTCATAGTTGGACCTGTAGATATACTTTATTGGATTATAATTATCTAGTTTGATTTAATTATTTTTATATTAACAATTAATCTCATACCAATTAAAAAGACCTTTTAATATATACATATTTTTTTTTTAAAAAAATTATCAACTTTTACTATTGGGGCAAAGAAATATCGTTTCCGCCTTAGACGATGAAGATTTCTTTTTGGGGCACTTATGGGCCGGTTCTAATGACCAGATTTATTTATCTACAAGTCATGTTCATTTTTTTACCTATCAATATCTGCAAAATGCCCTCTCTCACCTATAAGATCACTACTTTGGCACCATATCACTGACAACTATCGACGATCACCTTTGGCCATGGAAGACTAACTCCGGCCACCGACGACAACTTCCGACCGCTAGCGATCACCTCTGGTCATCATTTTTTACTACCGACAACCACCATTGACCTCCAGCAACCCCTATGGCTGCTATCTTTGACTGCTGGTGATCATTACCTCCAACCTCCAACAATAGTTTTATTGTCATTTTTTATCTCCAATACGTCACTAGCACCACCATCTCTCAAATTTAGTAGCGACAAGAAAAAAGGAGAAGAAGAATGAAGGAGAGAGACAAGGAGTCCTTCCTAGAAGTTCTTATTATTCTTCACATTTGCAGATGAATAAAAGGAATTAAAGATAGATTCAATGATAATTTATCACAGACTATTTATGAAAAAATTACGAAAGGCAAATCTAGTCATCACTGTCACAAATCAACACAAGAAACAAAGACATATTCAGTGATAAAGTTATCACTGATATATTAAATCCTAGTTTGGTTTGAAAGAAATAAAGAGAGAAGAAAAGAGATACAAAGAAGTGAGATTTGGAGAATCACTGTTGCTTGGAGTCATTTGAAGTTGATTTCACCATGGAAACAACTAGATCGGTGTAGATCTAGAACATTTGAAGTCACTAGATAAATGGTAGATAATGAAGATGACGAAGCCTGAGGATAATGGCAATGACGACGATGCATCTGTAACGGTGGAGTGTAGATCGGCGATATGGATTAGAGATGGTGGAGCGTAGATAGGACATAGTTGTGAACAGTAATAGTGGTAACGTTGGCTGGAGAAGGCGGCAGTAGATTGTGATGGGTGACGGTGGTAGTGGCAGTAACGGGTGGACGACCATAGTGACAGTGGTGGTGTGGCGACTATGGTGGTTTGAAGCTCTTTAGAGAAATGGTGTAAAGAGAGAAATGAGGAAAAATAAGAGTTTTCTGGAAAAATGGTAAAAAGATAGAGAAGATGACAAAAAAAAAAAAAAAAAAAGAGAAAATTAATAAGAGCTAATAAATTCAATGAGGATAGTATAGGCATTTTAGGATTTAATGGTGCATTTAAAAAGTCAATAGGACTCAATGATATTTAAATCCACTTAATAGGACTGACCCATAACTACTTGCTTTTTTTTTGTCCTATAATTTGTCTGTACTGGACTTTAGGGAAAGGTTAATTTTTAAAAAAAATGTTATAGAAAGTTTATTAAAAATATTTGAAACCTTTTTTAAAAAAAAAAAAAAAATTCTTAATTTAGCCTACAATATTTGTCACATTTAATCACATATAAGACAATCCCCTAATCACATCATTTATAGATATAAAATTATGAGTTTTTAACATTTTTCAACGATATCTCATCCATCACCCCAATTCTTTCAGGCTTTTTTGGTAACTTTTATATTTACAATTTCTATTTATATTTACAAATTTTTTAAAAATTAAAAATAAAAACTTATTTGCTTTCTGGTATAGTTTTCAAAAAATTGTTAACACAAAAGAGTTAATTTCACTTGCTTATCAAAAATTACTAAAGAATTTTTTTTTTTTTTTTTTTTTTTGGTGCCCAACACCCATTCCTCATCGTAACTGTCTACTATCATTGATAACTGCCTTCACCAACCACCTTCGGCCACCACATCCTTCAATCGCCAACCACCTATCTAGTGGAACAATCCATCTTGAATCCTTCAGTTAGTAGTCTTTTGGTTTTCAAAACTTGGCGATAATCTTGTCTATGTAAAACAGAAATTTAATGCTTCAAGTCGCGTTACTTAGTCGCTTTCTTAAAGACAATATTTGCACCCACCAAAAGGTGTGCAGGGGGTTACAACAAATTCGCCTCCAATATACAATTAAGCCTGATCTAAAGATAAAGTCTACTGACATCTGCACTGACGACAGTAGATCAAAATACTCTTGATATAACCAAGAAAACCAAGACACTGATAATCAAGTCTACAGAATTTGATTACCAGTAAGAAAAGTAGAAACTTACTTAAGAAACTCTTGATCAAAACCTCTAAATCGAGAGAGAGAGAGAGAGAGAGAGAGAGAGAGAGAGAGAGAGAGAATTGCAGGAATGCTTTTCGAATTTTTTGGATGATTGAAATGGCTGATTTTCCAGCCTATTTATAGGCCTTGATAGATCTGATCGAATGATTATGTCCCTTCATCGCATCCAATCAGATTTGACCGTTGGATCGACGATCTATGGTGCAGATTATTCTCACACCGAATAGATGCCTTGAATGATCATACTTGATCACGATTGGATGCCATCTCATCCGTACGATCTTGCGCATTTCAAATCAATAGTTATGATCAAACCGCTCTAGATCGGACATGCAATTGTTTGATCGGTTAGTTGACTCATTGCCAACAAACGCCACATCACTGCCACGTAGAGCTGACTGTATTCCACGTCACCTATGCCATGTTGGATCCACGTCATCACTCCAACCTGTCCGATATAAATAGGAAAGCGTATGTCCGTGCTAAGTGCACCATCAAACATCACACAGCCCACTGCCCACGCCACGCGCGCTTGTGCGGATGGTATCCTTGCGGTTTGAGTGCATGTACACTAGCATCAATCCCACAATTTCATATTCAAAAGAATATTCTATGTAGCATTTTATTAAGTGGTCCATGTTTTCCTCTCATTCCAATGTGGGACAAAGTCCCCAAGCTTATTTCAAGCTTTCCAAAGAAAAATAAGAAATGTTTTGAAAAGACCCAAAAGCTACATAATATATTTTGAAAACCTATTTTGAAAAATCCCCAACACTATCACTCTGCCAACAACCTCCCACAAATAGTAATTACTTCCAACCACCATCTCTTGTCGAAAATTACCTTAGGTCGTTGACCGGCCATCATTTCTAACCATCAACAATTACTTTCGGCCATCACTTCACCTTTGACCACCGCTAGCCACTTTTAGCCTGTAACGCCCTCAAAATAATAACATTAAACCCATCAATATAGACATGTATTGATACAACAAGAGTCCACATTCTTCTATTTATCTGAATAATTCACTACAAAAGGTGTTACATGTTAACAACAAAAGCAAATGCCCCAAGGGCTTACAGCTTTCCAAGTTAACACTTGGTTACAAAAAGAGAGCTCTAGCTCAAATACACATTAAGCCCTTGGCTTGAATTTACATGTAATACAACAAATGAAATAGACAACCAAAAAGTCCGTCCACCTCTAGCCTCCCAAGCTATGTCCTTGGAGGTGGCATGCTACCTGTACCTGAAAATGATGTTCCCATATAAGGTGAGCCACAACCCAGTAGGAATATACTAAACCAGTTATGAACAATGACTAAAAAATTAACAGTTGATAGATGGTCAACACTTTTACATTCTTTCATGACATATTACAATTTCAAGACCTCCAAGTCTATGTTTCCTTTCAATTTCCATTTCTTTTCCTTTCAGTTATTATTTCATAGCTCTGGCTCAAAACCTGGCCAATAACTCATATGAGACAGTAACTCATACTAAACACTTTCCATTTCATCATAGATAAACATACTAGTTATAACAATACTTCCACAGATAAGCATGCTAGCTATACCACCTTTCCAAGATAAGCATATGAGCTCTATCTACACTTCTCTAGACAAGCATATAAGCTGTGTCTACACTTCTCAGACATAAGCATATGAGCTCTATCTTCACATTTCTAGACAAGCATATGAGCTCTGTCTACGGAGTTCATCCCCTATCTCCTCCCAACACTAACCGGTTTAGAGGTACATCCCCCATCTTCCCTTAAACCGCGGAGTACATCCCCCATCTCCTCCTCTACACATAATGCATACAAACACATTGGTTCTATATACAATCATTCAATACATACAGTTAATGTATCCTATTAACCGTCAAATTCCATGACACATTCCGTTGATTAGTTTTCGTTTGCCTAATCATCATGCATTGTTTACAACAATCACGACCATCCTCCACCGATAGCCCAAAGCAGTTATTTCTAAACAGAAAATAAATGCACAAATGGATATTAAATCAACATTTCAATTCAGTGAGTGATAAGTAATTCAATTACACTCTTTAAGCCCATACACTCCCAATCTCAACATTTCCATTTCGATTTCTCATTTCTCACAATTAATTATACCAATTAATTAATCAATGTAACTAGGGCATTTTCCATAATTAACATTACAACCCTTGGGTTCCATTTTCATCAATGATTCCACATTAATTCCATTTCATCATACTAAACATGCATTTAGGTTTATTTTAAACAAAACCCTAACTTTTATAAAATTACAAAAAAGCCCCAAACTTTCTCCAAATTACACAACTATCCCCAACATATCAAAATGATAAAATTTAAAGACAAAATCCATAAAGAGGAGTAGGGTATCCCTACCTCAAAGTGTGAGCTCCAACGGAGATGAAGACCAAAACCAAAGTGCTCCAAATCACGAAATTTTCAGATTAAAAGGTAGCCCTCAACGATCAAGACAACTTTTGTAAAGGTCAAATGGGAGCAAGCAACTCCTACTAGATCAAATCTAGGAGAGAAGGGCCGGTTTTAGAGAGAGAGGCTCTCAAACTTGTGTTTGGGAAAGTAAGAGAGAGAAAGAACAAGAAAAAGTGATTTAAAAATGCTAAAACTCGGAACTTAAACCCAGTCGCCCGCCGGCGGCGGAAACCCCGCCGGCACTCCTGAACTCGCCGAGCTAAACTCCGCCGGCGGCGGATGCACACTCTCAGAATCTCGACATACCAGGTCCCCGCTCGAGCGTCACTCACAACCTCCCGCCGGCGTAATCCCGCCGAAGCGTCTAACACTACATAGGAAATACTGGATGAGTGTATTCCCGCCGGCGCCAAAAACCCCTTCGGCCGAGACAAGCAACAACAGGTCCCCGCCGGCGTCAAACTCCCTCGGCCGAGACAGGTCAAAATCTGAGCAACTATTTTTGGTTTCTAAACTCAACCAACCTGTAACAAACCTGCCCAACACATCCTATAACTCAAATACAAAATATGAAAGGATGTAAACAAGATAATAATCAACTACTAACATCCACGGACACATGTCCAGATCACTGTACAACAAGGGTAAACCCGGGATCGTTATAACCTCCCCCCCTTAAAGAATTTCGTCCCCGAAATTTGGCACAGGTTTTCAAAAACAGGTTTTCCTATCTCTTATCAAGAGGCATTTCACAATATGTAAACAACATATGTATTTCTCGATATGCATCAACATTACGCATTTTCTTTCCAATTTCAACAATTTCATATCATAACTAGTGTTCATGATACATTTCTAATTCTACAATATATTCAACATATATAATGTTACATTCAACTTCCATATTGAAGCAAGTTCCAAAACATACTTCCAATAAACCAAAACATTTTCAGTGTTTCACAACTTAAGACATATACAAAAGCTCTTAATGTTCAACAATAGTTCAAAATCTAAATACAAGATTACATATCAACAAATAAGTCCGGATATTTTTCACGGACTTCCAACTCACGTTCCCAAGTGGCTTCCTCCACTCCGTGATGCTTCCACAAAACCTTCACCAAAGGGATGGTCTTGCCACGCAGGACTTGATCCCGTCTATCCAGGACCCGAACCGGTCTCTCCTCATACGAGGCATCCTTATCTACCTCTAAGTCAGTCCAATCCAATACATGTGATGGATCCGGCTCATATTTCCGAAGCATACTCACATGAAACACGTCATGAACTCCGGACAACTGCGGCGGTAAAGCTAAACGATAAGCAACCTCGCCAATCTTCTCAAGGATCTCAAAAGGACCAATAAACCGAGGGGATAACTTTCCACTCTTCCCAAACCTCATCAAACCTCGCCTAGGTGATATCTTCAAAAAGACGTGATCACCCGTCTCAAACGCTAAAGGCCTCCTCCTACAGTCAGCATAAGATTTCTGACGACTCTGGGCTGTAACAAGCCTCCTACGGATAAGCTCAACTTTCTCCGTCGTCTCTCTAACCAACTCCGGACCCAACAAAGGTGCATCACCCACCTCGGCCCAACAAACCGGAGACCTACAAGGTCGGCCGTACAAGGCCTCAAACGGTGCCATACCGATACTAGATTGAAAGCTGGTGTTGTAGGCAAACTCCACCAATGGTAAGTGCCTCTCCCACGTCCCACTAAAGTCAAGGACACAACCTCGAAGCATATCCTCAAGGATCTGAATAGTACGCTCGGACTGCCCGTCAGTCTGAGGGTGATAAGCTGTACTAAAGGTCAATTTGGTGCCCAAGGCACTCTGCAAACTCTGCCACAACCTAGCAGTAAAACGAGGATCTCTATCTGAGACGATCGTCACTGGGACCCCGTGTAACCTCACTATGTCCCGAATATACAAGTCGGCAAGATGAACTACCGAATCTCTCACGCGCATAGGAATGAAGTGCGCCGACTTAGTCAACCGGTCGACAACCACCCAAATAGCATCACTACCCCGCTGAGTCCTCGGAAGACCTACAACGAAGTCCATAGTAACATGCTCCCACTTCCACTCGGCAATAGGCAAGGGTTGTAACAAACCCGCTGGCCTCTGATGCTCGGCCTTCATTTGCTGACAAGTAAGGCACTTAGACACGAAAGCTGCTATATCTCTCTTCATACCCCGCCACCAAAACTGGCGACCCAAATCCCGGTACATCTTGGTGCCTCCCGGATGCACCGCAAGACGTGAATGGTGGAACTCTCGAAGAACTTCCTCTCAGCAAGACTCCGGCACAAACAAACGGTCTTGGTATCTCACACTCAAGTCGGGATACACCGCCAAACCCTTCTCAACTTTTCCACTGGAGATCTTCTCTCAGAGGGATTCTACCTCAAGGTCACCTCTCTGTGCCTCTGACACTCGAGTTACTAGTGTAGGTTGTGCAACAACAGAAAACAAGGCCGCAGCCTCAACAGATTCGCCCAGTAGCAAATCAAACTCGCCAAGTGCTCCCAACATATCCCACTCCCGGATGGCTATACAAGCTACATCACCTATGGATTTCCTGCTAAGAGCGTCGGCCACAACATTGGCCTTCCCCGGATGATAATGCAACTCAAAATCATAGTCTTCAATGAACTCCATCCACCTCATCTGCCTCAAGTTCAAGTCTTTCTGTGAAAACAGATATTTCAGACTCTTATGATCCGAGAACACCTCGAATCTCTCACCATAAAGGTAGTGCCTCCAGATTTTCAAGGCAAAGATGACAGCCGCTAACTCTAGGTCATGTGTAGGATAATTCTTCTCGTGTATTTTCAACTGACGTGAGCCATAAGCTACCACTTTCCCCCCTTGCATCAACACACAACCCAAACCCTCTCGTGAGGCATCATAATAAACCGCATAACCCAACCCTCTCTCTGGAATAATCAGCACCGGAGCGGTGGTCAATCTAACTTTCAGCTCTTGGAACGACTTTTCGCAAGTCTCACTCCACATAAACTTGACTCCCTTCCGAGTCAGCCTAGTCAACGGTGACGCTAACCTGGAGAAATCCTTCACAAACCGGCGGTAATACCCAGCTAATCCCAGAAAACTGCGGATCTCAAACACACTCTTAGGTCAGGCCCAATCTTTGCCTCGCCTCTTGGATGTATCAACAGACACCCCTTTCCCAGAAACCACATGGCCTAAGAACTTGACTTCTCCTAGCCAGAACTCACACTTCCCAAACTTGGCATACAGCCTATGGGCTCTAAGTAACTCAAGCACCACTCTCAAGTGTTCCTCGTGCTCCTCCTCTAAAGGTGAATAGATAAGAATGTCATCCACAAAAACGACTACAAAACGATCCAGGAATTCCCGGAAGATCCGGTTCATCAAGTCCATAAAGACTGCCGGTGCATTGGTAAGCCCAAATGGCATCACCAGAAACTCATAATGGCCATACCGCGTACGGAATGCCGTCTTCGGAATGTCCTCCTCCCTGACCCTCAACTGATGGTAACCCGATCTCAAGTCTATCTTAGAGAAACAACGGGAACCCTTCAACTGGTCAAACAAATCATCTATACGGGGCATAGGATACTTATTCTTAACCGTAGCCCGATTCAACTTCCAATAATCGATACACAATCTCAAGGCACCATCTTTCTTTTTAGCAAAGAGGGCCGGTGCTCCCCACGGTGATACACTAGGGCAAACGAAGCCCTTATCTAGCAATTCCTGGAGCTGAACTTTCAACTCAACCAACTCTGTTGGAGCGAAACGGTAAGGTGCCATAGAAATCGGCGCCGTGCCGGGCGCTAAATCAATAGAGAACTCAATCTCCCGGTGAGGTGGCAAACTAACGAGATCCTCGGGAAAGACATCTGAGTACTCACAAACTACCCTCGGCAACACAACCTGAGTCTCATCACACTCACCACTCTTAAAGCTAGCAAGTAGACCACTAAGCTCACTCCGCCCTCGCGGATCATACCCCGGTGGCACAACACTACCAACCCGGTCCCCCAAGAAATGGAAACACTCCCCGCTCACGGTACAACAAGTGACCCTCTGGCGGTAACAATTAATAACTGCCCGGTATGACGACAACCAGTCCATACCCAAAATAACATCAAAGCCCTTCATGGGCATAACTACAAAAGAAAACGGAAGCCTATGATCAGCGACCTCTATATCACAACCTCTACATCCGTGTTTCAAAATTAACTCACCCCCAATGGGTGACACAACACAAATATGAGATGCTAATAGTGCTAACTCCAACTCCAACATACAGCAGATACAAAAGAATGAGATGCACCCGTGTCAATCAACACTCTAGCAACCGAAGGTAAAATGTAAAAGTACCTCTCACTCGATGGAGCCTGCATTAAGTCCTGTAACAAAGATACACGCATTCTCAGAGGCCCCTGGTCCACCTGCTCACCCCTAGGAGCATACGACTGTTGTACTGACTGGGACGACGAAGCTCCCAGATTGGCCCTCGAGGCTTGCACAGACTGAGCTGGCTGAAATCCCTACGTTTGTCTAGAACCAGACGCTCCTGAAGTGGCACTCAATTGTGGGCAAAACCTCTTCAGGTGCCCAGGCTGTCCACACTGATAGCAAGACAAGGGCTGCCCTCTGCCCAAACTCTGACTCTGCGGTCTAGCTGATGAAGAAGCAGCTCTCTGACCTTCGCCCTTCAGCGGGCAAACCGAAGCCTTGTGACCCAGCTGGCCACACTTGTAACAAGTGAACTCCCCCTAATTGCCTCTCCCCGAGCCTGCACTCGGTACTGGAAAGGTCGATCTAGAAACTCCGCCCTGAGACTGCTGAGGGTTATAACCCCTCTGTCTCCTGCCATCACCCTGGCCCTCCTGGCCCCTCTTGGAGCCTCTATGCTTATCCTCATCCTCCTCCTGCATCATAAGCTCCATATGAGTTGCAGCATCTACCAAATGCCTATATTCTCGGATGTAAGACCCACCAACTCTCAACTTGAGGCCACGCCTCAACTTCCGTTCAAACTCATAGCAACGGCGCTCCTCTGTCGCCACAAGTTCAGGTGCAAACCTGGACAAGCTAGTGAAAGTAGCCTCAAACTCGGCCACAGACATACCCTGCTGATTAAGCCGGCTAAACTGATCCCGCAGCTTCTCCCTAGCAACTGCAGATAAGAACTTCCCCTGGAAAGCCTCTACAAAAGCCCCCCATGCACTACCAACACGGGCCTTCTCATACTTCCACCATTGACCCGCATCTCCCTTCAGCTGGAAGGATGCCAAGGTCACCTTTAAAGTCCCATCCTCGATGCCAAGCATCTCGAATGTCTTCTCCATCTGTTCCAACCACTCGTCAGCCGTAAGCGGCTCTTTAGGATCTCCAATAAATTCGTCCGGGTTAGACCGGAAAAATTCCCTCTTCAAGAAAGAAGGTCCTGCCTCTGCAAC
This sequence comes from Camellia lanceoleosa, assembly GCA_025200525.1. Lineage (NCBI taxonomy): Eukaryota > Viridiplantae > Streptophyta > Magnoliopsida > Ericales > Theaceae > Camellia > Camellia lanceoleosa. The sequence continues at coordinate 142,063,873 of CM045762.1, forward strand.
CTGATGCTCAGCTCTGAGAATACCCAAAGCTCCCACTATCTCTCGGGCCAAGGTACCCATAGCCTGCTGCCCCGCTGGCTCGGCCACATTGGCCTGGCCAACTCCCTCCTGCACTGCCGGAATCTCATCCGATAAAGGCACTTCCTGCCTTCTAGGCCTACCACGCCTACCACCTCGTCCTGACATCCTATTAAGGATAACAAAGACGTTAGCATATTCATAAATGTGCTGAAACTAAACACCCGCGTCCTAATGCATGGACAACTGTAATTCACTCCACGTAAGCACATAAACACATAAGCACTTACGAATTTCATTTTCGGATAATGGTAGTCCCGAGGCGTTACTAGAGTTCCGGTTAGAAACAACATTGATCAAGTGCCTTTCCAATCAGACTCCCAGAAACCCAAGGATCCAATCAATATCCTAGAAACTAAATCCCATACTCAAATAATCACATAAGCATGTTATCAATTAAACACATGGCATATGACACTACACCTAAGTCTCTTTCAAGCGAGACAAACCCATTGTGATCCTAATCACTTCCCACGTACCCAAAGTATTCGAACCCGGTACGCTCTGATACCAAGTTGTAACGCCCTCAAAATAATAACATTAAACTCATCAATATAGACATGCATTGATACAACAAGAGTCCACATTCTTCTATTTATCTGAATAATTCACTACAAAAGGTGTTACATGTTAACAACAAAAGCAAATGCCCCAAGGGCTTACAGCTTTCCAAGTTAACACTTGGTTACAAAAAGAGAGCTCTAGCTCAAATACACATTAAGCCCTTGGCTTGAATTTACATGTAATACAACAAATGAAATAGACAACCAAAAAGTCCGTCCACCTCTAGCCTCCCAAGCTATGTCCTTGGAGGTGGCATGCTACCTGTACCTGAAAATGATGTTCCCATATAAGGTGAGCCACAACCCAGTAGGAATATACTAAACCAGTTATGAACAATGACTAAAAAATTAACAGTTGATAGATGGTCAACACTTTTACATTCTTTCATGACATATTACAATTTCAAGACCTCCAAGTCTATGTTTCCTTTCAATTTCCATTTCTTTTCCTTTCAGTTATTATTTCATAGCTCTGGCTCAAAACCTGGCCAATAACTCATATGAGACAGTAACTCATACTAAACACTTTCCATTTCATCATAGATAAACATACTAGTTATAACAATACTTCCACAGATAAGCATGCTAGCTATACCACCTTTCCAAGATAAGCATATGAGCTCTATCTACACTTCTCTAGACAAGCATATAAGCTGTGTCTACACTTCTCAGAGATAAGCATATGAGCTCTATCTTCACATTTCTAGACAAGCATATGAGCTCTGTCTACGGAGTTCATCCCCTATCTCCTCCCAACACTAACCGGTTTAGAGGTACATCCCCCATCTTCCCCTAAACTGCGGAGTACATCCCCCATCTCCTCCTCTACACATAATGCATACAAACACATTGGTTCTATATACAATCATTCAATACATACAGTTAATGTATCCTATCAACCGTCAAATTCCATGACACATTCCGTTGATTAGTTTTCGTTTGCCTAATCATCATGCATTGTCTACAACAATCACGACTATCCTCCACCGATAGCCCAAAGCAGTTATTTCTAAACAGAAAATAAATGCACAAATGGATATTAAATCAACATTTCAATTCAGTGAGTGATAAGTAATTTAACTACACCCTTTAAGCCCATACACTCCCAATCTCAACATTCCCATTTCGATTTCTCATTTCTCACAATTAATTATACCAATTAATTAATCAATGTAACTAGGGCATTTTCCATAATTAACATTACAACCCTTGGGTTCCATTTTCATCAATGATTCCACATTAATTCCATTTCATCATACTAAACATGCATTTAGGTTTATTTTAAACAAAACCCCAACTTTTATAAAATTACATAAAAGCCCCAAACTTTCTCCAAATTACACAACTATCCCCAACATATCAAAATGCTAAAATTTAAAGACAAAATCCATAAAGAGGAGTAGGGTATCCCTACCTCAAAGTGTGAGCACCAACGGAGATGAAGACCAAAACCAAAGTACTCCAAATCACGAAATTTTCAGATTAAAAGATAGCCCTCGACGATCAAGACAACTTTTGTAAAGGCCAAATGGGATCAGGCAACTCCTACTAGATCAAATTTAGGAGAGAAGGGCCGGTTTTAGAGAGAGAGGCTCTCAAACTTGTGTTTGGGAAAGTAAGAGAGAGAAAGAACAAGAAAAAGTGATTTAAAAATGCTAAAACTCGGAACTTAAACCCAGTCGCCCGCTCGGCGTGAAACCCCGCTCGGCGGCACTCTGAACTCCCGCCGGCGGCCAAACTCCCGCTCGAGCGGCGAATGCACACTCTCAGAATCTCGACATACCAGGTCCCCGTTTGAGCGTCGAAAGCCCCGCTCGAGCGTCATTCACAACCTCCCGCTCGAGCGGCCAATCCCCCGCTCGAGCATCCAACACTACACAGGAAATACTAGATGAGTGTATTCCCCGCTCGAGCGCCAAAACCCCCGCTCGAGCGGACAAGCAACAACAGGGTCCCCGCTCGAGCGTCAAACTCCCCGCTCGAGCGGACAGGTCAAAATCTGAGCAGCTAGTTTTGGTTTCTAAACTCAACCAACCTGTAACAAACCTGCCAAACACATCCTATAACTCAAATACAAAATAAGAAAGGATGTAAACAAGTTAATAATCAACTACTAACATCCACGGACACATGTCCGGATCACTGTACAACAAGGGTAAACCCGGGATCGTTATATGGCCACTATCTTTGACCGTTAGCAACTAACTTTTTTTTTTTTTTTACTTGTTTTCAAAACAAAATTTTTAAAAACTTGTATATCGAGAAAAATGCTATTGTGTACACGATATGCACCATACTACAAATGTATAACTTTGCCACACAATTTTGTAATACTAATCACAAAATGTATAATCTCGTCACAAATTGACATGACAAAGTATCAAAAAATTTGTGGTTAATGTTGCAAAAGTTTGTGACTTAGTAACGATATTTTTTGTTACGCCAATTTATTATGATTAATGTTACGAAATCATGGGATAAAATTATATATTTGTGGTAGGAGTGTATACGGGTTCGTTTGGGATGTGGGTTGACTTTTTAGCTTTTAGGCTATTTTAGCCTAGGGCTAAAAAGCGTGGTTTGAGATAGGCCTTTTGGCTTTTTTTGACTTTGTAAAAGAAAAAATGAAATAATTATGATTTGGATGTGACGTTTTATCTTATTGTCTTTTTAGCATATTTTGTTTTTTTGTGACTAAAATAGCCACAAAAAAAAAAAAAAATCAAAAATCTTGGCATGCCAAACAAAGGCATAGTATACAACCTTAAAAAGGTGCACAATATAGGAGAACCCGTATAGCAAATATGTTTTTTTTTTAGCATTTCTTTTATAAATTAAAATAAATAAATAAATAAATAAATAAAACTATACCTTAATATTTAACAAATAGACAAAATGGGTAATAATAGATTACACCCTGTTAAAGAACCCATTCCATGGTCCTCTTTTTCTCTTCCTTGTTTCTCTGTCTTTGTCTTTATTCTATACTTCCCTCCTTTAGTGTTTAATATGCTCATTGTCGATGCTTTCTTCTGGTCATAATCTCTACCAACTTTTGCTTTTATTTATTTATTTATTTATATTTCAAAAATTGAATTGAAGGCAGAGCTTTGACTGAAATATTGTTTTCAGTATGTCCCCTTCTTCGGTTTGACACTACATCAGCTGAAGAGAATGAAGCTTTCACCAAGTAAGGTTTTTTGTTTTTTTGTTTTTGGGTTAAAAAGTAATTTTCTTTTGGATCTATTCAAAATCAAATGATATATCTTCTCCTTATGTGCGTTAGAATTTTTTGTTCTATGTTATCCATGTATGGCCACTAGCAGCAACGTAGAGCTCGGATCATTTAGGTAGAAAATATTTTTTAAAAGATTTTTCTTTCTTTTTATTTTTTGATGTTTGGTATAATCGAAAACAAAAGTTAACAAAAAATATCTTTTTAATATCAGTAAAAAATAAGT